>JAFIRS010003510.1:0-129926 GCA_018342105.1 Gonioctena quinquepunctata
TTCACTTGTCCCAAGGAAATATGAAGGAACATATGACCACATTCCATCGTAACTACGCCACTGGTTTACAAAAAAAAATATGAACTTTAAATTAGCACGTTGATAAACCCCGATTAGTGTACCAAGTTTCGAATTTTTTCCTTCGGGAATTTTGGAGAAAACAAATTAAATCTTAATTTTCATCGTACTTTCGACACCCTGTATCTCAGAGAGGGTGCATTTTAGGACACACCTTGATACCAACTTTTCACCTCGAAATGAGGCGGGGATTCTGTAGTCGGAGTTTGTCGGTCTTATTCTGAATCACCCAGTGTATATATATTTTCATTCTATGTAATAATCCTTAGATTGACCTCTCACATGTACTTTATGTACCCCGAATGGCCAATAAATTATTATTATTATTATTTTAGATGAGCTGAGTTTTTGGATAGAATTGATCTTTCATATCTTCAGGTCTGTTCAGTTTTCACCAGTTGAAAATATATTCAATTTGTATCGGGGTCTGAAAAATGAATATTACAAAACTTATTGATTTCAGATCTCCCAACATATTATCTCTAGTTCTCTCAGATTTGAGTACGATGCGACGATGATTTTTGTCATGTTCTTTGTTTGTATGAAAATAACAAAAATTCCGTCAGAAATATCTGAAAGATTAATATCTGTACCAATAACCATTCTACTCATTCTATCCGATGCTTTGCTCTTTATAGTAAGGCCAGTGGCGGATTTACAGATTTGCCGCCCGTAGGCTATTATTCAATTTTTGCCGCCTCTAAATTTTGATATCTTAGTCCTCCACAATCATATCAATCAATAAAATTCCAACTTCATGATTTGTGCTCCATCATCCTCGTTACATCAACTTTTCCCGTATGGTTAGTATCATTGAGAACTATGGTACCGTGTTAGATCCTTGATTATTTTTACAGCAAAGAATGATCAAAAAACATTATTTTAAGTTTCAAGCAAAAAATATCTCAATCATGTACCACTTATAAAGTAAGGTGAGGTATGTCTTGAAACTATACAATACTTACATAATATGAATAAAGCTTAAATTAAAAATACACATTTGGCGAACGTTAATAAATATTTATTATTACACTCACAGTTTAAAAACAATTCAATAAATATATCTTTTGTCATTTTCTGAAAAAGTTGGCTTTGTGAAAAAGTTAACAAATGTACTAATGTAAATATTCAATATAAATAATTCGTGTACGACATGAGCGCTTGAGGCATGCTCATTTGGATTTTCCAAACTTCTTCTTACTACAAATAAAATAATTAACTGATGAAATGTATCAATTTTCTAATCAGCAAATTGTCTTACTTCACGTTTTGTGAGGGGAATTTTTTCATTGTCAAGTCGCAGTGGTTCAAATAAAATTTATTCGAATAATTTAAACCAAAAGACTATATCTCTATAAGATATTGAACTAGTTTTTTATTTATTAAAAATTAGTCAATTTTAGTAAGTATTTTTAACGCATGAAGAGATAACTTTCTGAAATTGAATTTGACAATTTGCAAACTTGCTGCAGCAATCATGATTAGACCATCGATATTATATCAAGATTGAATTGTGTGAGGAGATCTCATAATTATTAGGTACACAGAGAAAAAATTATAGCAGTTATCAGTGAAGAATATATGTAAAAATAACTAAAATTTTGATTTTTCTTAAATATTCTAATTTCTCTCTAATTTCCGAAATTCGTATCTTGTGTGTGTATAATGTTTTTTTTTTAAATTTGTAAATCAAAATAAAAAAATTATGAACTAAATTTGCCGCCCCTTAATGCCGCCCTAGGCTCCAGTCTACTCAGCCTGCTGGTAAATCCGCCACTGGGTAAGGCCCTGTCTTTTATTGGATCGCTATTTCCTTTTTCGACGAAATTTTACATATTCACGACTTTGTCCAATCTCCCAGAAGTGTCTGCACCATGGGTACTTTTGGATGAGTCTAGGCAAATGAACTGAACTGATTTTTTTCCCGGTGGTGATACAAATATGTCGTGTTATTTATTTGTTTATTTTTTATCAGACATGGGCATTTGAACACATTGTATGCAAAGTATTTTGTCGTAGGCTATATTGTACTGTCGGTGTGGTAGCCTCAACATCATGATGCGAGAGGAGTTCTACCATAGTCAATACGGCGATCCGGAACATCATATCAACAGGTGTCATACGGATTACGAGGAGGGAGTGGAGTACATCGAAGCGGAAGGAGAAGAAATTAAAGTTCCTGAATCCGAAACAGCGGCGCACGAGTCATTTCTATGATTTTCGAGGAAGAGCGGGTGAGATAATTATAATAATTTGAAGGCGGGTACTCACTAGTGATCTGTAGCCTGCAACTGTTGCAGAAATCAAAATTCATATTGTGGACGCGTTGCACAGCGTGTTTGCGAACGCGCTTTCAACGGATCGCAGCGAGCCTAACCTAACCTAACGAGATTCATAATTAGGCAATCCATACCACGTGACCCAATATGGCCGGTTGTTGGCACACAAACTGATAATCGCCATAAGAACATCATTGTCAGTGTGTACCTTTGGCTTGTAAAAGTGTATTTTTGGTTATTTTCGGAGCTTTTGTGTTGTTAATTAATAATTTTCAGATGGAGAGTGATTACCTGAAGACACTATTGTTGAAAAGCAGAGGCTTTGGTGAACAGTATGCTTGAAAATACATCCCCATCTTCTGTTTACATTTTTATCAATGTATTTGTTACAGGTATAAAATGAAATTGAGGATTGATCAGTGATTTAGATCCTTTTTACACTGAATATTTCTGAACTGAATTGTTCAATTGTTGGTGCTCCTCCTGTTACGACCATGGATATTATTTCGTATTTGCTTTTTAAGCTTTCCCAAATGCAGATGAAGCCCTATACAAGTTTAGAATCCATACATACTTTGAATCTGGCTTCGTTGTGAAGGTGAGAACAAAAATTCAGAATCATTTATATATTTTAGTTAGTCTAGTATGTTTTTTCCTAGGCAGCCGGTTTTTTCTAATGGGTACATGTACAGTTGCAAATCTTGAGTCATCGAAGTGAATTATTATAAATTAGGAATAATAATACATAAGAAGCAATTTATAACTTCTGATCTGATTATGTTTATTGCCACATTTGTTTATTACAAGAGATAGGGATTTGATATTTAAGAATATTACTTCTCAACTTTCATAATAGTTCTTTCTAATAGACAACTTTTTTTCAGGTCAAGTATTCACAAAAGGCAAATTAAAGACCTTCAGATGTTTGGTACATAATTGAATAGAATGAAAGCATTTGTACTGTTCACTGTACTTGTATGGCCGGAAACAGTGAAGTAGGTGGTCATATTGGTGCTATATTAGAGGCAATGTCAGATTTGGAAGCTGTGTGGCCAATGCCATCCAGTCAAAAAATTTATTGGACGACTTGCCTCTTGTTCAGTTGTTTTAAAAAATAAAATGTTTCAAATGAATATATATATATATATATAAATAAATGTTTGTTTATTTGTTGTTTTACTGATTCAGTTGATTACTCTTAATTTAATACCCATTATAAAAAAATGATACACAATATTGATATTTGTATATAGTACAATTTCGATAAATATTACGATATATCCAATTTTTACTGTTAATAAATTACAATACCCTTTGAAGGTTGTAGACGATGTGGTAACTTGATTACTCTCGTCTCGGACGTCCATCGTCTTAATGTTCTTGAAAAGGTTTTCACGATGTTTCGAATGTTTGTATCTGCAATCGTCTGAATACAGTATTCACATTCAAAACATCGTGTAAACCTTTTCAAATACATTAAGACGATGGACGTCAAACGAAGTAATCAAATACAACACCCTTCACAAGACTTGATCGAGGCTTTGGATAATTGCCTGAAATATCTAAAAAGAGAAGGTTGAGATTGAAAGACATATTTCTAAATATTTTTATTTATTGAGTCACCAGAATCCTAAAGAAAATTTGTATTCCAGTAATTCAATAACAATACCTATAAGAATGTTTTTTGAAGAGGTAGGTACATATATATAAACATTCATTAGGAGTTTTCTCTACTTTTGAAGTGGAAAATATATCAATTTATATATATATATATATATATATATATATATATATATATATATATATATATATATTTATATATATATATATGAACTTTATTTGAAATGGGACCTCCTAATGTACAATAGTTCAGAGATATACAAGTAGGCAAAATCATACAAGTAATCGTAGGAATAAATCACAAGTCTGAAGTTATAGGTAGGTATCCATGACGGAATGAAGGATGTTATCACGAATGTGCACACAGGTTATGTCTGCTGCGGTCTCTCTGATACTTGATTTTCAAATCCATAAGATCTTCTAAGGAACAAATCAAATCACAAAAGTCTGAAGTTATAGGTAGGTATCCATGACGGCTGTTATCACGAATGTGCACACAGGGTATGTCTGCTGCAGCCTCTCTGATACTTGATTTTCGAATCCGTAAGATCTTCTAGGTTGATTGCAGCTAACCATAGAGCTTTTCTCCTCCTCGATAAGTCATTTTAACTGGTCAAAAACTTATGATTTGAAACTGTAGACACCGAGTGAAACCTGACTCTATCCCTGTCGTGACGGGACCCACAGTTAACTACAATGCAAATAAGGGGCATTTTTCTTCAGTTGAAGCATGAATTATAATCCACAATTGAAAAAACTACTCAAATTCGCACAGAAAATCACAAAATAAACACTTTTACCACTATGGTCGCTTATGACGAATTATAATGTGTGCCAACAGCCCGCCATATTGCTTTCGTTTTGACAGGTCGATGGATTGCCTAATTGGTTCGTGGACGTCTATGTGGTTAGTACGTGAGTTAGTACGTTTTGCGGCAACAATCCTTGACGAAATGGCAGAGTGTGACGAATGAAATATTCTTAATTTAATCGAAATGTGTAGAGGGAAACCAGTAATAAGGAATCCAAAAACAAGAACTACTATCAAAAACATCTAAGATTTCATGCTTGTAAAGAAATAGGTGCGGCAATGAGTACATCAGGGAATGAGTACGAACAAGAATAATAGATATATTGTCGTCTTGAAGAAGGGAGAAAACAAAGAAGAAAGGCGTGGAACAGAGAGATATAATTTTATTAGAACGCTAAGCATTTTAAAGCATCAAGTAATGTAGATCCATTTCTTTCTTCATACATTTCATGACGCCACCATCTTCATGGACGTTTTCCATCTTGGAATGGATTGTCTATTGAAATCAATTATTTCACTCGGAACCAACATGCTGTTCGAACGAACTGTTCGCCGACACTTTGGATTCACCAAAATGTGTTGCTGCGAACGTTGCAGTTATAGCTCGCCAGTGAGTACTCGCCTCAAGAATACAATTAAGAATATAGTATGGACCAAAAATCAATTTGTTCGAAATGCCGAAGCTAGAATATAATAAAAGTACAAAAATATAAGCTAGTTTGTAAATGAAGGCAAGCATTATGTTGGCCGATATGCCACTTCCAGAAATTTTTCCAAGAAACGAGTCATATTTCGTAAATATCACAACATGTTGTGAGAACATGAACTATGTCATTTTTCTCAGAATGGATGTGTGAAAAAAAACTGAATCGTAGCAAACTAAACAATTACCTTACATAGATAAGTTCGAGGTATGCATTGGCACTGCTTTTCTCCACATTATTATGTTATAATGAGATGTGGATTTGCTTCTTTAATTGCTTGAATATAACCTATAATTTACCACTGTTGTTCCCAATATACGACCATTTAGTATTTTCAGAAGAACAATTTCTAGCTTTTTCCCTCAAAAAAGCTGTAATCACTGCCAATCGATCCGTAAGAACTAGACTGTGGGTTCAGTTCCATATAATTTTTCTGAAAGAGAGTGAATCCGAGTGTCATTCTATATACCTCAAACTCTACCGTATAAAGTAGTTTCTCATGTTTAAATTCTTGTATAATCGTGGATATACTCATTTTCTATGGAAGTGACAATACATTTTATAGTGAAGTCCATATCTACCTAAAGATTCATCTGCATTATTCCTAGCGAATGCGATTTTTCTCGACATATGGTTGGGTCTAGACTATGTGACTATGAGGTTCGTCTACATTTATTTACTCTCCCGATGACTAAATATTCTACAATCGCCGCACAGTCCTACATGAATAGTTGATTTGTGATTCGATTTCAGTGTTTGGTCGTTTTGAACCGTCCAAAATGAATGCATATTGCGTTTGTTTCTTTTCCGCTCAATGAGAATTTTTCATTATAAACCATAACACATACACAAATTGGAAAACCATACCAGAAATTGTATTATATAATTATGAAAACCTTCGGCGAATTCCGTGCCATGGGGAAAATATTCTCGTTATAGAATTGAGCACATTATCAGTCCGGAACGAAGGAACTACGAGATTTTATTTTCTTCAATACACTCTGTTCCATCGAATACCTTGAAGAAGCATATATAATTCTTTCATTTATTTGAATATACATTAAGGTCCATAGGTATGGAATAAATTCATTTTTGGCGTTATTATGTATTTGTTTGAAAAAACCTGAAACAGGTCGATTTCTATTGTCAATTTGACAATTTACAGTATGAAAATATTATCCCCTCCTTGCACCCCCTCTGAATTATGGGCACCCCCTCAAAGAATTTAAATGAGGAGGGGAGTCGTGTGGAACCTTGTTCGAAAGGGATTTCAATTCTCTGTTCAGCAATATTAAGTTTTTTTAAATTGGTGCAATCATAACTGAGAAAATTCATTTTTAAAATGTAAAATTTTTATACTCCACATAGAATGAAAGAAATAATGTCACATAATGTTCAGGAAGTATTTTTCAATTTATTTTACAATAAAATTTAATGTTCAAAATGACCACCATTCACTTCTTGACAATAAGCAAGTTGATCTTGGAATTCTCGTACACCATTTTGTAGGGCCTCAAGGGTTATGTTGTTGATCTCTTCCGTTGTCCCAACTTTCAAAGCTGCAATATTGTCTGGTCTATTATTAAAATATACTTTTGATATCGAATAACCCCATAAGAAATAATCAGGTATTTTCTTATATGTTCAAAATAACAAAAAATCATTCACAAAACCCACAGTAATGTGAATCTAGTAGACTATTGTTATTTTTAACCGACGAAACCTAAAAGGAGGAGGTTCTCTAGTCGACGCGTATATTTTTTTTATTTTTTTTTTATGTATGATCACGCATAACTTTTTACTGAGACGTTCAATTCCGATAATCTTTTTCTCAGTGGATAGGGTGTACTTTTAAGTAAGTCCCATTTGAATAAAAAAGATGAAATCCACCCCTAAGGGTAGCAAAATGAAGGATATTGATCACTCACCCTCTGAATTCTGGTCCGTTAACCGATTCTATCAGGCATAGCTTTGTACTGGGTTCTTCGATTTGGATGTTTTTTTTTTTTCAATATATAGGGTATACCTCATATTTGGATTTCGAATGGAATTATCCACTCTTACGGGAAGAAAAATAGGGGATAATTCATTTTTCACTTGTGAACATTGGCACACACATATGTAGTTGACAATGACAGATTGCTACTGTCATTATTTTTGTTCCACATCCGTCACAATCATTATTTTCTAGAAGAGGATGGAATGATATACAAAGTAATGAAATGAACTAACCAGAACAACAAAAATAATTCATATTACAACAAATAGTAAAAGTAGACAATCATATTATTCAACTGGTAATAGTTGAAGTAAGGTGGGTAAGTAAGTATTTTGGAAGTAATCAAAAAACAAGTGGGTAGTAATCAGTAGATCCTAGCCACAAAAAATTGAAAAATAAAAACTTTCTAACAAAAAATTAAACCGACGAAATACGGAACTGAAAAGTAAAAGTAAAAAATTAAATAAACTTCCTTAGTCTCAATAACTAAGCTCCTAAACTAATGTAAGTAACTGATTTTGAGTCGGCGCCAAACGAACAATCAACGAAGATCATTAAATTACTTCAAAAAAATTATCAGAATGTCACCGCGCATTTTACGCCTTACCCAATTCATTTGCTTGTTTGTTTGGCGCCAACTCACAATTAGTTACTTACATTAGTTTAGGAGCTTAGTTATTGAGACTAAGAAGGTTTATTTCATTTTTTACTTTTCAGTTCCGTATTTCGTCAGTTTAATTTTTTGTTAAAAAGTTTTTGATATTTATAAGTTGCTGACACACGTCAGTGTATTGAAAAATATTTTTGTGTGTATTTGATTTAACTATTGCTCATTTATCCGAAACTCAAAGAATAGACATTTTAATTATGATTGGATGCGGTAATAAAACAAGAACTCAAAAAGAAGTTTGTGAAATGTTCAATAATAAATACCCAGGTCAACACGTCTCACAGTCTACAGTTGGCAGAATAGAAACGAAGTTTCGTGAAACTGGACATGTTACAACTATTCAAAAACTAGGTCGATATGATGAATTGAATGAGAAAAAGAAGTAAGATGTACTGTTAGCGATTGGGAAAAATACGCATATGACAAGTGGACAACTTGGCGCGGACAATAATATAAGTGAATCATCGATATTGAGAGCTTTACATACAAATTTTTTTTTCTGATGGAGCTACTTTTCATTCAAATGGAACGGTTAATAGACAAAACTGTAGATATTGGAGCAGAGAAAAACCTCATTGGATGTGTGAGGCTCGCACACAATATCCTGAAAAATTAAACGTTTGGGCTAGTATCATTTACAACAAAATTATTGGCCCTCATTTTTTTGAAGACACAGTAAATGGTGAGATTTATCTAGATTTTTTGATGAATTTTTTACATTCTACATTAAAGAGACTTTTTCCCGATGTTGATGATCCAAATGCAATAGATAGATCAATTTAGTACCAACAAGACGGATCTTCACCGCATTACAAACGTATTGTTAGATATTATTTTAATGGAGTTTTTCCCAATAGGTGAATTGGAAGACGTGGAACGATTGAATGGCCGCTAGATCCCCCGATTTGACTCCTCTCGATTACTTCTTATGGGGTTATTTAAAATCAAAAGTATATTTCAATAGACCAGACAATATTGCAGATTAAAAAGTGAGGATTACGGTAGAAATTAACAACATAATCACTGAGGTCCCATAAAATGCTGTACGAGATTTCCAAGATCGACTTGCTCATTGTCAAGAAGTGAATGGTAGTCAGTTCGAACATTTAATTTAATTGTAAAATAAATTGAAAAATACTTCAGAATACATTTTCTCGGTTATGATTGCTCCAAATTCGAAAAACTCAATTATGCTGAACAGAGAATGAAAATCCCTTTCGAACAAGTTGCCACACGACCCCCCCTTTTCGTTTAAAGTTTTCAAGAGAGTGCTTATAATTCAGAAAGGGTGTGAGGAGGAAGTAATATTTATATACTGTTGATCGTCAAATTGACAATAGAAATCGACCTGTTTCAGTATTTCTCAAACAAATACATAATAACGCTAAACATGAATTTATTCCATACCTATGAACCGCACTGTATAGCGCATTTACAATTCCTTCATTCCTTGGTATCGAAACCACCAAGGTATGCAATACACTGTCATATAAATGTTCAGAAAAAGTTATAAAAACGTAACAAAACAATAAATATCCTATACAGTTCATAAACAAAATTATTAAGCAGATAATACACAGAGTTCACAATCCTAACCAAAACAATAAGAAAACACCCTCTACAACAAATAATAATATCACTCTCCCGTACGAACAGAATCTATCAGAAAACATCAAACATAAGTTCACTTTTCACGATGGACGTCTGAAAACGAGTATTCAAGTTATCACAATGAAAACATTGGTAATAAAATCTGTATTATACGTGTCATTTAAAATATTTCATCTGAATCTCATCAACTCTACATAGTGGATCTTTCAAACTTGCGGAAAACTTATAAAAATTAAGTTACTTATTGAAAAATTCATCAGGGAGCTTATCGAGGATTGTTCTCAGAACATTGCCCGTGATTTGTAATACTTTTTGGAAACTTTCCAAGTATTACTTCCTGAGATATTAATTTAATAAGCTACCAGCTGATGTTTCCCAGAGAAGTTTCAACAAAGACATAATTTTAAGAGTTTCACGATTCAATGCATTTTTTAATATCTTAGCAGATATTGTTTTAAATATAGGGACTACTGGAAATGAAATCCGTGTTGTATGAAGAATGAAATGGAAATAATAAATTTCCTTTTGATGAACATATTTTCGAACAACAATTATTTTATCCGTATTCTTAAGAGATAGAAATCTTTATATTTTGTAGCAAAATATTTTGGAATATTTCTTGATATCATAACCTCTCAGAACCCAAATGAACTTTACGATTTATTTGTGCTATGGAATATTATTGAGCATATGACGAACTACCATCCCAAAAATCCAGACTTTTGGATTCACCATATCATAACCATGGTTCTTAAAGAGTTAAACTTCCGAGACCCTTCTATGAGGGTATCAGCAACTACAACTATTGCCTCGCCAATGAAGAGTGCTGGAGGTTTTAGACCGGGAGATGGTGACACAAAATATAAGGTCATTTGTACCAGTATGGCGGTTTTTCAGGGGTCTAATTACGGAATGACAAAAAAGAAAATAATGGTACCGGTGGCCCAATCGCGTGGGCGTTAATCGAACGTGTCGGATAAATAACGAGTGTCAAACGATTTGTTCCACAAAAATGCTTGTATTTTCTGAAAGTCGATAGAAAAAAAAGTAGGCGGTAGCGTAATGCCATACTTCTCCGGTGTGACTTACAGCCCGCCATACCGACGCGAATACATTAATTAAAAAAAAAAACAATTCAACCATTTGTTCCAGGCCAATTTTTGCATCGTCGAGTAGCCATTTACGAAATACACCATGACGGTTCCAAATGGCCACCATACCGCCGCAAAAGAGTAATTTTTTTTTCGCAAAATGATTTGTACCAGTATTGCATTTGGATTTTTGTAAAGTATTTGATAAAATGTGACCGTTATTATATTTCCCATACGTCTAGTAGGTGGAAAAAGTGCTGCCATACTTGAAAAACTTATTTATTCGACACGTTTTGAAAATACGACTGTAAAATACGTAAAATCATTTTTTACATCATGGAATCATTGTATTCTGTTCGTTTGGAAGTAATTCTGCCTGAAAAAAATTATTCCAGATTCTAACCATGGGGCGGACGACTGTCGGACTTGAGCAAAGATGTTAAAAAAAATAAAAATTACGATTTGTACCAGTATGGAATTTGGATTTTTGGAAATTATATGATACAATGTGACCATTATTATATTTGCCATACTTCTAGTAGAGGGAACAATTGGCGCCATACTTGAAAAACTTGGTTTTTCGACACGTTTTCAAGGTACAAGACATAAAATCATTTGTTACAGTATGGCATCATCGTATTCGGTTCGTTCGGATAAGATTCAACCTAAAAAAAATTACCCCATACTGTAACTATGGGGCGGAAGTCTGTTACACTAATTTATTATCAATGCTTTATTGTTGAAAAATGTGTTGCTATTGTTATTCTGATGGTTATTGTTATTATTGGTGCTAGTATTTTTGCTATTGTTGCCGTTGTTTGGACATAGATTCATGCTAAGAATTTGTCAATCAAAGGTTAGTTGAGAAGAAATAAGATTGAATGTCAAAATTCACTACTGAAGTAGACTCACTGGTTATCGTTTATTGCTGGCGAAGGTATTTGTTCGAAAGAGCAGCCAGGCGATTGTACTTCCGATGTGCCGCCACCTTAGTGTTTGAAATTTTGTATTTATATTCGTTAAACCTCAAACTTACAGGAAAAATTAGTGACATACTGGTACAAATCGTTCGAATTACGAATGAAATCTTAGAATTTTGAAAAGATATTTTACATATTCGTCACCTCCCACAGGTATGGCATGATTAGACTTCCATTTATGATCATACAGGGAACTGTTAAAAAAAGTTTTAGGCTGGTACAAATCGTTTGACAAAAATTAACTCCCTTGCGGTGTTATGGCGGCCATTGGGAACCGTCGGAAAAGTATGGCAAGGTGATTTCCGTGAATGGCTACTCGACGATGATTAGCTGCGCAAAAATTAGCCTGGTACAAATGGTTGAATTGTTTTTTTAAATCAATGTATTCGCGTCGGTATGGCGGGCTGTAAGTCACACCGGTGAAGTATGGCATTACGCTACCGCTTACTTCTTTTTTCATCGACTATCGGAAAATACAAGCATTTTTGTGGAACAAATCGTTCGACACTCGTTATTTATCCGACACGTTCGATTAACGCCCACGCGATTGGGCCGCCGGTACCAGCGCTATGACCATCATTTTCTTTTTTGTCATTCCGTGATCAGACCCCTGAAGAACCACCATACTGGTACAAATGACGTAATATAATGTGTCACCCTCTCCCGGTCTATTTATCTGGATAACCTGTATTTCACCCATCTTTTTGGAACGAAGTTCCTCTACGCAGTGTTGACTGCTGGAAATCGTCACGTAAGAAAGAAGCGTTATGCCCCTCCATGCGAATTTCTATCTATCTGTCTCTTTTTATTATATGC
Organism: Gonioctena quinquepunctata; assembly: GCA_018342105.1. Taxonomy (NCBI): domain Eukaryota; kingdom Metazoa; phylum Arthropoda; class Insecta; order Coleoptera; family Chrysomelidae; genus Gonioctena; species Gonioctena quinquepunctata. The sequence continues at coordinate 12,660 of JAFIRS010003510.1, forward strand.
GAGTCTATGTGACAAGCATCCAGCTCTTGTTCGTTCTATTCCGAAGGTTTACGGAACCATCCGAATTGCTGTTCTGCTTGCGAGAAATTTAAAATGATACATGAGCGGTAGGATATTCATGCGAATACAAGTCGGGTTATCGTTGAGTGGCAATACGTTGAAGATATTGTTGTTTCTGTCATATTTCTATATAAAGTGTGTTTAGATGATAATATCCTTTTTTGGACATACTTTCTCATGTTTTTTGTATGCCGAAGTTGGATTAATGTGGCACGTCAATTTGATATAATATAACAAATAGTATTTTCTGGAATAAAATATATTTTACTGTGGCGAAGGGGTTTGGATAAAGGATATACAGGGTGTAACCAAATAAGTGCGAAAGTTTTCAAGGGGTGATTCCTTGTCGAAAATTAAAGGGGGTCTTTTATGTAAACAAAAGCTCTCAGGCCTTTCCTTAAAAAGTTACACGCTTCCAAAAAAAATAAAAAAAAAATATTTTTTCTCTGGAGAGTTGAAGAGATGGCATTCAGAGGGCATGTTCTACCAATGAAAATACCACCTGTGAATATTTTTTTAATTCTGTTGCGTTCTTTTAGAGGGGTGAAACATGCAACCCCTATTCCATTTTTTACCAGAACTATTTAATGTACCAAAATTTCCTCAATTACAAAAAATACGAGTTGAAAAGAACAATTCATTGCAAAACCTTTTCAACCCTTGTGTTGTGTCCGTAAAAGCAAAAGTTTCCTAATAAAAATATAAAATACAACATTGTGCATGAACGAATTTCTTTAAATGGAATCGAAATAATCTAGTGGGTTGCTGTCACGTTCCGTTTGCACAACTTGTGACTCCAATCGTAGTATTTTGAAATTATTCCGCTAGTTTCACTTTTAAATGTAGGCATGTTTTTTTTCAATAGAATATCAAATCAAAAATACAATCAAAACAAAATTATGTGTATGACAACAAAGAAAAAGGCAACAGGATCAAACCGAACGAAGTTATAAAACTTGCTCGAAATGACCACCTCCAACCATTAGACAGGAATCAAGTCACCGTCTCATAGACTGGCGCAAACGTTGGAACGTTCTTGGTGTGTTTTGGATTATCTCGCAGGCTGCAATGCCGCGATTCCTCAAATTATCCACACATTCAATGGGGGTCGTATAAACCAAGGACTTCAGTTGACCCCAGATGCAAAAGTCCTAGGGGTTTAAGTCTGGAGATCTAAGAGGCGAAGGTTGAGGTCCTGCTCTGCCTATCCAACGATTTGAATACACGTCGTCCAAGTACTGACGAGCAGTTATGCTGAAATGGACAGGCGCACCATCGTGCATGAACCACATTCGAGGTCCAATAGCTAGTGGAAAATGGAAAGCTGCTCCTGGAGAAAATTTGTATAGGTTGCACCAGTTAACCTTAACGGTAGAATATATGGTCCAATAATATTTTCGCCAATAATTCCGACCCACACGTCAAGTGAAAATTCATAATGATACCTTCTTGAATTGCATGTGGGTTATCTTCGGTCCATAGATGATTGTGATGGAAATTTGTTATCCCTTGCCTTGGAAAGTTGGATTCGTTAGTGAATATTACGTTTTCTAAGAATTCAGCATTTTGAGTAATAATTTGAAGACTCCATTGACAAATGTCCACTCGATGGGAAAAATCTCGCGGCAAAAGTGCCTGGACTCGTTGAATATGGTAAGGATACAATTGGTGATCTTTTGAAGTTTTCCAGATTAGTTTATTGCTTACAATAAGTGTGTTAGCAATTTGTCTTGTACTTAATTCCGGACGATCTTCAATCATATTGAGAACCTCTTCTTTCAGTGCCACCGTTCTTATTACTCGTGTACGACCACAATCAGTTGCTTGTTATTGAAAAGTCCCTCTTCCACAGAGACGTTGGTGAATATGTGCAAAAATTGTGTGATGAGGTATCACGCGCTGATGATACATCTCTGCATAGATCCGTCTAGCATCCAAATAATTTCCATTGGCACGACCATACATAAAATGCATATCGGCCATTTCAGCGTTAGTTTAATTATTCATATTGAAGATTCAGAAGACACAATTGAACTTTCAATTACCACATAGAAATCAAAGGGACTTGACAGCCACCCACTGAGTTTTTTCGATTTTGAAATACTAGGATTGAAGTCACAAGTGGTGCAAACAAAAAGTGACAGCCACCTACTAGAATTCCTTCGATTCCATTTACAGAAATTCGTTCATGCACAAAGTTGTATTTTATTTTTTTATCAGGAAACTATTGCTTTAACGGACACAACACATGCGTTGAAAAAGTTTTACAATTAATCGTTCTTTTCAACACATATGTTTTAATTGAGAAATTTTGTTTCGGTAAAAAGTGAAATAGGGGTTACATGTTTCACCCCTCTAAAAGATCACAACAAAATTAAAAAATGTTCATAGGTAGCCTTTTCATTGGTAGAACATGTCCGTAAAATGCCATCTCTTCAACTCTTCAGCAATTTCAAGATTTTTTTTTTCTTTTTTTTCAAGAAAAGGCCTGAAAGCTTTTGATTACATGAAAGACCCCCTCTAATTGCCGACAAGGAATCATCACCTAAAAAGTTCCGCACATATTTGGTAACATCCTGTATAGGTATATAGTCCAAGACCCCAGAGCCGACAAACCTTCGTCATTTTAGCATTGGAAGAACTTATTGTTTTTTTAATTGTACCCTGATATTCACGGGAGACGTGTCTTGATTTACCATTTGTATGTCACGGTCTTCAATATCATTGAACTTTTGTACTTTCTGTTTATTTTCACCGGAATTCGTATTAACTTCTTGACTAGCACCTGAGGTGCACTCCAAAAGTGGATTTTTGGACTGGAATGTGGAGGTGAGTTGGAATTCCTTACTGACTACACCAAATCAAATATTTACTTAACATTCGCTCATTTTTTACAGACAAAAAAAAAGGCGGAGGTTCCACAGAGTAGTTCAATTTCGATGATTTTTTTCCATTGAATAGGGTATACCTTGAAGATGGTTTCATTTGAATTTGAAAAAAACAATCCTATTTTTATTCGATAGGGTATACTTCAGAGTTGGTCATATTTGGAATGATCCACTCTTAAGGGTAGAAAAATAGGCGATGATTGATTTTTCATCTCTGAATCGATTCTGTTGGAACTTGGCATACTTATGTAGTTATGATGACACTTCAACATATTGGATACCTGGAGTCAATTGACTAGGTCATTATCAGTGGATTTTAGCCACAGAAAATCAAAAATAAAAACTTTTCAACCAATAATCAAACAAACTAAAAAAAACTGGAAAGCTGAAAATAAAATAAACCTTCTTAGGCTAAATGATAACTGAGCTCCTAAACTGATCTCCTCAATAAAGATCTTCAACTTTCTTAAAATTGAAAAAATATATCAAAAGGCCGCCGTGCATCCCGCTGCCATCATTTTACGCTTTACCTTATTCAATTCCTAGTTTGTTTGGCGCCGACTCAAAATAGTAACTCACATTAGTTTGGGAGCTCAGTTATTATTGACACTGAGAAGGTTTATTTTATTTTTTGCTCTTTACTTTTTTTTTCGTCGGTTTCGTCGGTTTTTGTTGACAACAGTTGTGACAGTAAATTATTTGTACTCATCGCCATTCTGCTTACGCATATTGAATGCCCAGTCCGTTAATATTTTTGCCAGAACATTAATTCGTGTTTTTTCATCCAGAGTAGGTATAGTTTTTTTTCAGCACAGAGGCCCATAAACTAAATAAATAAATATTCACCGTAACTTACCTTCCACTAAGTCACGTAGATTATCACTTATGGAAGTTACATCCACATGCTTGTATGTTTTCAAATCTTTATTGCTGAAAAAAATAACAACGAATTGAAAATAAACACGTTCCATCATAACCATTCTAGGAACTAGAAAAGGCAATTTTTTATATGTTCCAAGACAAAATCCACCAAATTTGATATGTTTCCCTCCTACCTACATATGATATTCTGAAGTATCATGATCTATCTATCAGAATTTCCATCTGTTATTGTGATGTTTGTATACTTCAGTTGTAATGAATGTTGTTCTGTCCTATACAATTCGACTTGTCCAACGGATGTCGAGATGGATCAATAGATCATTTTATTATTACAGTATATTTTGTAGGATATTTTGGATCTGTTGTACACTGGAATGTACCAATTCCAAGTTTTTCATGAGCTACTTTTTCAAAATACGACAACGCCAAATATTTTTTTTTTTTTCATCAAACACATGCGGTAATGCCTATTTTTACGAGAAGACAAGGCTACTATAATATAATTTTTGGAATATTATGATGAAGCAAATATAACTTTTTCGGCAATTCATCAAAAAGAAGTAACGCCAATTCAATCAATCAATTATGAAAAACATATCTGTGCGTCCATATATCAACTTCTTTTGGACAAAACTTGTTACAAAGTACATAAAATTGATAAGTTGCATCCAGTCGTTTTCCAACTCGTCTCCGTTGGGAAATAAACTCCTTCGGCAGACACTTTTTTGTCATTTCGCAGTTGCCGCATTTCAGTAGAAAAATTATGACCCTTTCAAGTCCTCCTCGACACTTGACTTTCCACGAATGAGCGGGGAACTTTTTTCGAAAAGGACAGAACTACTTTCTTGACATTTTATGGTGGAAATAAAAACATAATTTATAGAGTAATAATAATAATAAATACACTTTCATTCACACAAATAAAAATACAAAATACAAAACATTTATTACATTATTTGTGAAACAAAGCAAAATCCGATAAGTGTAAGTATGAGAAATATAAATTATAAAAAATAGAAATTTGAATAATAAACAGGTATAAAATATAATAATAAATTATCAGATACAGTATAAAAGATAAAAGTTTGAAAGACAATGTTTTAAAAAATAACAGAAATATGTAAAACATTAAATTGTAGGTATTTAAATATAGCGAGTTGAAGTTCTTCTATTTCAATTGTCGAAATAATGATGCACAGATCTATCAGTTTCAATTAGGTGATTCCTCAGGTGACGTTTGAATTGGTTTATAGTTATCAGTGATTTCATGTTTTCTGGAAAACTGTTATATAATTTCGGTGCAAGGTAAGAGTAAGACCTTTGAGTAGCTGTTTTGGACATGAATGGAATGATATAGTGTTGCTTTTTTCGAGTGTTGTATTCATGTTCCGGTATTTGGGAAAACTGCTTGTGTGAGTGATGTCGCACACAGGAACAGTGGTAATACAATTGCCTGATATCGAACATTTTCGTTTCAGTGTATAATGTATTTGTTGGATAACGGGAGTTCTTTAAACGAATTAATTTCGAGAATCTTCTCTGTATGACTTCCAAGGTATGGAGAAATTTTTTTGAAGCTGAGCCTTGAACGAGTATCCCGTAACGAAGGTGGCTTTCAACTAGGGAATAATATAATGTTTCAGGGTAATTTTCAGGTGAGAGTTTCAAGTTTCCTGAATTTATAGGAAACAGATGGCTTGAAGAGCGAAATGAAAAGTTGGAAACAAAAGCAAGAGTTTTCTGGCTCTCTGAAATCATACTTACCAACAAAGATTACATGGTCGGGGGCCATCAGATATTTTTTCCCAGCCGGTATATTATAAAAGTATATTTCCAAATATTTATAACTAGTAGTTTCAATTGTTTCCACCCTTTCAGTGGGTTTTTACCAAGGCCAGTTTTCTGTTTTATATTCTACGTTCTTATTATTAATAGAAATATGATCTTCTGTTATTTTCTCTATTCGTTATTGTACCTATCATGTTAGATAAAGCTGTCATAGGTATTGTATTTTTGGTAATAATATATATTAAATCGTTTCATGGAGACAAAAAAGCCGCGAAATCAGGACGAATCCAAAGACCCCCATTCATTGTTTTTGTCCTACAAGGAATCGAAGGAAACAGATACATACATATAGAAACACGTCTTCCACCTTTCAATTTCAGTCGCGTAAAAACCAATTTCAGTCGCGTAATGCAGTGTACCAAACTTAACGAGCATCTTACGTTATTTGATGATATCACTTAGAAATAGTACTTAGAATTAAACGTTTCGCTCCTGGCAAGAAGCTTCTTTATTTTATTTCAATATATTACAATTCGGTTATCATTTGGTGCTGAGAGAAAAATATATGGTTTATGTTTTTTATAAATCAACTAGCTGACCCGACAGACGTTGTCCTGTCCAAATTTCTATGTTCCCTAAAATGTTTTTCCCGAAAATTTGCTCGTTATCCAATTTTCCTGTTACCCCTTTTTGTCTTTACCCCGTTATCCCGTTTTCCCGTTATCCCTTTATCCTGTCATCCCGTTATCCAGTTTTTTCGTTATCCCGTTATTCCCGTTATCCCGTTATCCCGTTACCCCTTTATCCCGTTATCCAGTTAACCCGTTATCCCGTTTTCCTGTTATCCCATTTCTCCTTCATCCCGTTTTTCCCTTATTTCCTTATCCTGTCATCTTGTTATCCCGTTCATCCCGTCGTTATCCCGTTTTTCAGTTCATCCCGTTATTCCATTTTCCTGTTATTCCGTTTACCTGTTAAAAAAAAAAAAATAGGGGTTGATCGTAGAAGGGTGGAAATTAAGAGTAATATGATTTTTTTTATTCTGAGTCATGACATCATAAAAATAAAAATCTTGCCAAAAAAATAGGGGTTGATCGTAGAAGGGTGAAAATTTAGGGTTGTATGTATTTTTGAATGCTGTATAATTAAAAATAATAAAATGAAAAAAAATAAAAATTAAGGGGTGGACTACCCTTAACATTTAGGGGAATGATTCGTGAATCTAAACCATTAAATCTTGATTTTTTTCATACTTTCGGCACCCTGTATCTCAGAGGGGATGCATTTTACGACATACCTTGATAGCAACTTTTCACTTCGAAATGAGGTGAGTAATCTGTAGTCGGAGATTGTCGGTCTTATTCTGACTCATCCTGTAGAGACTGGCAGATCAAAATAAATGATAAACCATGGCAAAGTGACTTCTCCTAAAATCCACAACGTTTGAGAAGTATTTGAAATATAATTAATTTTACACAACCGCACGGAAGAAATGTTGTATTGTATAGCACGTCACTTAGACGATATCGTATAGCACGTCACTTAGACGATAGGTCTGTTTTTCTATTTTTCAGGTGTTCTTTTGAGTTTTCCCTATTTTTTTTTGTTTTCAAACCACCCCTGTATTAGAGGGAAACGAAAACAAAAAAGGAATTATTCAAATCGGTCAAGCCGTTTTTGAGTTTAAGCGAGACTAACGAACAGCAATTGATTTTTATATATATAGAGAAGATATTGTAGCCATTTTTGGCATAGCATGGCGGTTTGGATTATAAAACAATCAAGGTTACGTACCTCGACACCAACTATTGTTATTCGAGCAGTAAGACCAATCAATCATAGTGCTTAACGTGAGTGACGTATGGGGAAAGTTTCGTTCTATTATTCATTTCATATCGACTTTTCACATCAATGTTCAGAATTTAAATAGCAGACATGTCTCTCAACACGTCTTACATCACACCAGCTCCATGTCTGGGATGGCATCAATCTTGCAGAAATACTTTTAAAGAGCTTAAAATACTCACGGTTGCTGGTCTATACAGTGCTCGAATAAATTCTGGAACAAATTCGATATTTCGCAAGCAATGTACTTCTGACAAAAACCCTGCAAGAGGTCGATTTTTGTTTTAAAATTCCGATTTTTTTATGTATATTCGAAAGAGGTTATGTCACTGGTTTTTGACGTGGTGACGTAATCGGTAATTTTTTTAAATTGAAATAGATGTCTTGTGATACTTCATCTGGAAGGCATTTCAAACCTGCATTCAATGATAATGAATAATTTGATTTGTTTGTACAGGGTGAAAAAAAATATTATTTTATTTCAGTAAGAGAATAACTTTATATCCAACAAAATACAACATTTAAATAAAATATTAATTTTTGTTCACCTGTATAAACAAATCACATCATTTATCATCATCGAATGCATTATTGAAATACCTTTCAGATGAAGTATACGAGAATAACTTTATATCCAACAAAATACAACATTTAAATAAAATATTATTTTTTGTTCATCCTGTATAAACAAATCAAATTATTTATCATCATTGAATACAGTATTGAAAGATTTTTCAGATGAATTATCATAAGACATCTATTTCAATTTTAAATTACCAATTACGTCACCACGTCAAAACCAGTGACATAATCTATTTGAAATATACATTCGAAAATCGCCATTTGAAAACAAAAATCGACCCCTTCAGGATTTTTGTCAAAATACATTTCTTGCAAAATATCGTATTTGTTTCATAATTCAGCCACGCACTGTATATCTACGAAGTCTACATCTACGTTTATGAAAGCAGATCGCTCTTCCCATCCCACCGACAAGCTCATGAATACTCAACTCGTTCTAAAGATTTATTAGTACCCAATGCACATCGAACCTCTATCTATCAAAAAAGTTATCTCTATCTAGGACCAAAATTATTTAGTTAGTTAGACGGCGCAATTAAACTCTCACCAAACATAAATATCTTCAGATCTGCACTGAAAAGTAGTCTTATCGAGAAAAATTGATACACTATCGACTAATTTTCAAGCTGAACTCCAATATATCACTAGTTGATCAAAATATATATTTACTCATACAATACCTTGTGAAATACCATGGATTGGTTATTCGTAATGAATAGAGGGAATTTCGTGAGCCATCTAACTTATGGGCCTACAATTCTGATAATGATCATTATTAGCATCCGACCCATATGAATTGAGATATTCGAGGAAAAACAATCTCCGACCCTTCATATCGCATTGAATGATGCAAAAAGTGAAGCCTACGATAATTTCATAATTAAACTCAGATAACAAAAACAGAGATTCCTGGAAATTGATTAATTTTGAGCGCAACAAAACAAAGGGTTCGAACTCTTCGGTTCGTAACGGTCTGAACGGATACTAAGTCAGCCATATAGACATGTGCGGTAAAATACTTTCCAAATGGCCGAAATATATTTTTTTGGTTTATGCTTTACTCAAATCCAGAACACAAATCAACCTCGATAGGAATTAGCCAAAGGAAGTATCATATACGATATGTGAGATATAAAATAATATGAAGATATTTTAATCGGAAATTCACTGATAATTCCAAAGGTGACAAAATCTGACAGTATAGAATCTATACTTGACCTTCAGTATCTCCAAGAATTCGAATATTACGACTTATAAAAAGCGGAAAAATTATGTTAATCAACTACAACATTGATTGCAAAATAAGGAAATGATTATACTCCACCAATATCAACAGTGATAGCCATTCAATTCGAAAATCGTAACGTACCAGAATCAATTCATTCAGCACACCTGCCTATGTCGAGGTTCAATCGAGGAAAGAGAACGATCATCCTTTCGGTTTGAGCAAATCACCACTTTAACTATTTTTTTTTCAAACCAACCTCGGTTTTTTTCTCTATTTAAAAACACTTATGGAAGAAACAAGCAATCACTTGACATGGAAACAAACTCATCAACTTGACATTAATACGAACTCATGGTCACATTTCCAAGGATCGATAATAAAGAGCGCTGTATTGCAGTTCTCGATCTGAGCAGTGACTACTGACTCGTACCACCGTAAAGATAACCGGAAAAACCATCAGAAATTATTATGTATGAGGAAGTAACGAAAAATCCGTTACGAGCTACTGACCGAGGACCTCAATAACAATGTAGAGGAAAAGTTCATTCTTTCTTTTTCCTGTCACCGACTTAGAGGTACTGGAAGCCATTACATCCCTCAAAAATTCAAATTGTTTTGATGTACATGACTTAAATAGCAAAACAATTGAATCAATGGAAGAAATTATCGCAACACCTCTTTTCAATCTATTCAATTTGTGCTTCGTGAAAGGAACATTCCCTAGTATCCTCAAAAAAGGTAAATCAATCCCACTATACAAGAAAGAAAACATAGATTGCCCAGAAAACCACATACCCATCGCTTTTATTCCAATATCAGGAAGAGTTTCTGAAATTCTCATTAGGAAAACAAAGATTGCCCAGAAAACCACAGACCCATCGGTATTATTCCAATACGAGGACAAATTTCTGAAATTCTTATCAAGAACAGACTTATGCGTTGAAAAGAATATTTCATTGCATGAGCATCAATACGGTTTTCGGAAAAACCAATCCACTATACAAGCTGTCAGAAGACTGGTGGATGGCATGGTCGATAGCTTCGAAAAGGGTGAACACACATCTGTTACTCTATGTGACCTGAGCAAGGCCTTCGACTGGGTTAGCCACACAGTACTTTTACAAAAGCTTGAATGTTATGGTATCAGGGCCACTACCTACAATTCTTTTGAGTCCTTTTTGAGGAACAGACATCAATACTTATTTTTTGATGGAATAGTTTCCGAAACCGAACAGGAGTGCCTCGAGGCTCCGTACTTGGACCCTTCTCATTTATAATTTATGTCAGTGACATATTCTATCACATACAGCCATCCGATTGCAAGCTCTTCGTGGATGCCATTACTTTTTTCCACTCAAGCAACAGTACTACCGCACTACTAAAAAATGACAATCCTAGAAAAACTAAAAAAATCATATTTTCCACAAATAAAGTTGTTTCCCATGGCAGTGTCAAACTTCTTGGAATAAACCTCGACAGTAAACTCGAATGGCACGACCATATTGATTATCTAATTGAAAAGAATATTTGCTCGAATTTTCCTACTAAGAACTCTGAATAAATCATTCAGCAATGCGGCCCTCAAAATGTCGTATTTGTCAATGTGCCATTTCCACCTAGCCAACGGAATAACCTTGTGGGGAAATTCCTCACAGGCTGAACGGATATTTATCCTTAAAAAAAAAGCTGTCAGAATAATTGACGAAGCAGGACCCAGAGATACCTGTAGACCCATGTTTTCAAAATTGAGTATTATGACATTACCGGCTTTAAATATATTTCATTCTCTCTTAGAGATTCATCATAGCAGCAGCCACTCATCAATCAAACACAATGACATATATAGCTATTATACAAGAAATAGCTACTCACTAATCAATCCCAGATTACGACTGGAAAAGTCATCCAAAAACTCTTTATGCGTCGATCTGTACAATAAAGTAACCGAAAGTTATGAAAACCAGAACATCACCAAATTTAAAATTTCAATCAAACTGATGTTACTGACGTACAACTTTTACTCTACAAGATGATACTCAAGAGCCGAAATTACTGATAGATAATACAGAATACCCTCTCCAGTCACAGAGTGCTAGAAGATTGTTTTTTGAACATGTTTGTCTCAACTATGTTTGTCTTAACTTGTATTATATCTATTAGTGTTATTTGTTTGTATTCTACAGTGCTTTCGTAAAGTACTGAAGGAATTCATTTTCAGCCAAACCAACCATTTCAGAGGAATCTTCTGAAACAGGTCGATTTTCAATCTCAATTTGCCACATTTACAAGGAAAAATTGAATATACAGAGTGATCCACGTTTGACTAGTGACGTCCGCGACAATTTTTTCAAATAGAACACCCTATATGTTATTCAATTTCTGGAATCTCCATGGAAAGTTGATTTCAAAAATATATCACAAATAGGGTTTGTATACAGTGCGTTCGTTGAATTCAGTGCTCTCGTAAAGAAGTGGATAAAATTCGTAAAAAATCAAAGGAATAATTTTCGGAAAGAACGCTCGAAGCCGTCGAATTTTATTTTCATTCGGTCATTCTTCCGAATTCAATTAATAAATCCAGAATGATTCGTGTAGGAGAAATGACGTCATTGGTATTTTTTCAATGACAACTCAATTTTCATTACGGAATGTGAAAACGTGATCATGAGTATATGTGAAATGAAAATAAAATAAGAAAAACTATTTTGAAATATGAAAATACTAAATTCAATGGCAATGATAAATTCAAACAAAGATCAAATTAAATGTTCAAATTGTGCACCGTTTGATATCTGACAGTAGCCAAGACGATGAGTAAATTCTATTTGAACATTGTCAATAACGTCAGGAGGTATATATTATATCTCGTGACGAATTATTGCTTTTAAATCTTCTCAATTCTCCGGCCTATTAACATACCCTTCATTTTCTGAGTATCCTCACAAGAAGTAATCAAGTGGTGTCAAATCTGGAGATCTAGCTGGCCACTCAATCGGTCCCCTTCTCCCTATCCAACGATTCGGAAACACCACATCTAAATAGTCGTGGACAGCTGCTGCATAATGAAGAGATGCACCATCTTGTTGGAAGAATAAATCAGTTTTTGGTAGATCAGGTTTCTCTAGATCGGGATACAAATTGCAGAAATAATGTCGAATCGAAGAAAATCCAAATATATTGCAGAAATAGAGACCCAGAATTGAAATAGGGACCCATAATTCTTCCGTGGATTTTGAGTGTGATACTCTATCATCCATCGGGGATTTTCCCAGTAACGGCAATTTTGCTTATTGATGTGGCCGTACAAATCAAGCATAGCCTCGTCAGAAAAAAAATTATTTTTTACAAAATTATTGTCATTATTGCATAGCTATTGCAGTTGTTCGCCGATCAAAGTCGTCTTCATTCAGCTCATGGATGAGGCGTACCTCATAAGGTTTTCTCAGAACTTTGTGGACTGTAGACGCTGCCATATTGAATCAGAAGCCAATTGGTTGAGTGTTGTGTGATGATTTCCATGCACTGCCAACACAACATTGAGCTGATCGTCTTCTGGTGTTAAGGGTCGACCAGATTTAGGAAGAACACGGACATGCCCAAATTCACGGTATTTTGACTCAACTTTGCTCAGCATGCCTTGGTTACTAGGTTGCCAATCAGGATGAGTTGCATTTAACAATTCAACTACTTCACTTTATGTGCGCATTCTGTTTCCAAATCCTATCATGCAAAGAATTTCAATTCCTTCTCGTTCATTTGAATCAATCATTTTCCATGAAATGACGAAGTTACTACTCAATAATGTATCGACAAACGATAAGATATGTTATTCTTTGAAGAAATAACTTCACAAAAACTATTCAGCAATAAAAACAAAATTCTGGTCGCTATGGCTACCGTGAAGTAATGGAAAAAGTCAGATAGGAAACGGTGCACAATTTGAACATTTGATTCGATTGTTGTTTGAAGCTATCATTGCCATTAAATTTAGTATTTTCATATTTTAAAATAGCTTTTCTTATTCTATTTTCGTTTCACCCATACTCATAATCACCTTTTCACATTCTAATGAAAAATGGATTTGTCATAAAAAAATACCGATGACGTCATTTCTCCTACACGAATCATTCTGTATGAATTACTTAAATTTGAAAGGAGGCCCAAATGAAAATAAATTTGACGGCTTCGAGCGTTCTCCCCAAAAATTATTCCTTTATTTTTTTTTTGAATTTATCCACTACTTTACAAGAGCACTGAATTTAACGGACGTACTGTATACAAACCCTTTGTGTGATATATTTTTGAAATCATCTTTACATGGAGATTCCAATGATTGAATAATATATAAGATGTATTGTGTGAAAAAATTGTTGGGACTCCTAGAAAATGGATATATGTGTTTCCTTATAAAGTGACAAATTGAGATTAAAAATCGACCTGTTTCAGAAGATTCCTCAGAAATCGATAGTTTGGCTAAATGAATTTATTCAGTACTTTACGATATATATATATATATATATATATATATATATATATATATATATATATATATATATATATATAATATATATATATATATATATATATATATATATATATATATATAATAATAATAATGCACAACAGAAAATAACTTCATTATGCCACATTTTTACATAAAATTTTCAGGACAAAAACACCTTTCTAACTCCTTGACAAACTCTAATGCAGACAAGAAGTACACAACAGAGACCTTCGATATATCACTAATTTGTCAATTGCCCATCACAGAACTGTTTTCTTTGAACGATCTTTCTCTTAGGATTGTCCTGTATAACTCCATCAGTCAAAACATGAAAAGCTTATGCTCCACAAATTTCCGACGTAAACTTAAACAATATCTCCGGGATGAACAGCGATAGTCCCATTTTGGCAATTCATGTTACCAGATTATCTCCTCTTACTTTTTTTTTCTGTATTTTGCTCTACTTATTGTTTTTTATCCTATTTTTATTTTTTATCACAGATCATATATTATTATTATTCATATCATTTCTATGATTATTGTTTTTTATTATCATTGTTATTATAAATGTACATGACATTGTAATTTGAATCACACTTGGTTGAGTGGAAGAATAGCTATGAGCTAAACTCCGCCAAGTAAAATAAAGTCCATTTATTATTATTATTATTATTATTATATATCATATCTCAATTGAGGTGAATGGTTATCTATGGTAACTTTGGACACTCCATGCCTGAAGGTGAATGTAAAATTACTAATTACTGGAAATAAGCCAACAGCAATTAGTTCAAATAGCTGGAATGAAGGAATTCACTCATTATATCTAGAAAAACATATGTAGTTACCTGCAAGATATAATTTTCCTCAAGAAATCAACCTTTCATTATATCATCGAATATGAATTCGATGATATGATTCAAACACCCGTAACATGTAAGGACGTTCGAAAGATAACGTTTTTCTATTCGATATACCAAGATAGATCCCATTGAAGATTAACTGAATTATCTCTCTCATAAAAGTGAAGTAGCTATCAAAACCATTCTGGATTGGGCTCCCAACGATCGTCTTATAATTGGTAGACATTGGTGATAGCGATGTTATGGAACGCTCAAAAACCTCTCCAACCGAACAATTAAACGGGTTGTCTGAGTTAGTTGATTTCACGTTTTTATGTTCAGATTACGGTGGGAGGAAAATGAAGGGAGTTTCGATTATGTCTTCTAGAATATGATCCCAGCTTGCTCCGAGGATTATTGCTTCCCGCTCATTTTCTAATCCAGTGAAATTATGAATTATTTCATCCTCAGATATTCCAGTTGAGAGGTGATACCAGGTCGAAATTACGCTTCATGAACTATTAAACTATCGATAAAAACGAGAAAATAAGGGAATAATTCTCAAATGTTCTCAATTTCATCTATATAATGTGTGAGAATACATATCAAGTGTTTCAAAATCAACATGTCAGGGATGAGAAATTTCTCAATAATAAATTCCTTAATACCCATGCGCCATACCACAATATCGAATCGTCCGGGAGCTGGCGACAGTTTTCATTGATCACATCTGGAAAAATGCTTAGGTGATAATTTTAGTTGTATACATTACTGAAAAGGACCGCTTACAACTAGGTAGCGGGACAGCGCTTAGGGGAATGTTTATAACATGGAAAATAAAAATAAAAAAATGCTAATTTGATCACATTTTAAACTTTTGCAATATTGTTATTTGACATTTATCAAAGCCAAAGAACTTATGCTTACAAGTTTCTAGCGGGACAATCGCCCGTTTACAAGCACATTTTTTTTTATCACACTTGAAATTTTACTAACTCATTTGAAACTTGATTCTGAATGTAAAGGAAATGTGCTTTCAACTAACCAGTGATACAAGTCACTTTAAGTTTCGAAAAATTTCTATATATCTTGGTCCCCAGAACCCAAAACTACCATCAGTTTGAGAGTTTATATATCTATATATATTGGTATATAACGAAACTTATCAACAAAGTGGAGGCCATATTTTCCATCCGAATGGAACGAAATTTGCCACGAAAATGTTTTTTTTTCGATATCTCGGCTAAGTTTGAAAATGGGCCAAATCGGTCCAGTAGTTTCAAAATGGCGGCTATTGAAATATTTCATACCAATATCGACAAACTAGGGATCTTTTGATTGAACTTTATAAGCTCCCCAACTTTTATTCTTTTTTATTTTTCCTCTAAGATGTACACGCAAATAAAAAATCGTTGTATACTCGTTTCATTTGAGGTTCATTCGCCCGTATCAATAAAATAATATGATGATATTGAGAGTGGAACGCAAGTGAGTACTGATATCCTTGTGCTTGGTCATTCTCCAACTTTTGATTGAAAAGTTCAAGGTTTATACAAAAATATAAATTCTGCATTTTTGTGTCAAATGATTCGTTAGCCTTGATTGATGGCAATTTCAGAATCAATAAATAAATTTGCAAATCTATTTCATACAGCATATTAGGGTGGGGTAAGGGGGGATTTTTACGATCTTATTTTTACATTTTATAGTTTTTTACGGAACACATGGACAATAAAAATGACAGTTTCAATTTTCAATCAAGTTATGTAACGTATTATGTTTTTAACTTTACATGTTTTACATTATTTTAGAATTTACCTGAAGATGAATAAACAATGTTAGTTGAAACGTTATCAAATCAAAATACATAGACTGACCAAGCCCTATTCAAAAAAACAAAGAAAATAAACATGTGGTCAAGAAATATAATATTATATATATATATATATATATATATATATATATTTGATTCTGATCTATTTTTAAAGAGAAACTTCAACTATGTACAAAAAAATTCAATGACTTCCATTCAGACAACAAGAAATACTGCAAATTTCATTTCAATTGAAATTTAAGGTTTCGCCTATCAGAGAAGAACACCAAAAACTCATTCAGAGTGAAAACTTTAGAAAATCTTATTTAAAAAAAAAGTCATACATTTTGATCTAAGAATGGTTTTTCATCAAGAATTTAATAAATGTATACTTTTTATTACACACTCAATGGGTTCAGAAGATATTTTTATAGTGGAAGCTGTAAATGATTATATATCTAGGTTAATCATTATTTTGATGTGATGCAAAGATAGCTGGCATATGCAATACATGTATCAAATGAGGTGAAGATCGATCAACCTCTAAATATAAAAAACCAATTCCAATAATTATTGAACTCAACCAGAAATGTATATATTTGTTTTCAATATACCACGTTTATAAAACGGACTGAAAAGACATCTTAATGAGATGATTACAGAGACATGTGGCAAATTTCAGGTTTATTTCACTTAGTTTAAAATCAATTGCTCTTTTCTATTATTATTATCACTGACAAACAGACAGACATGTAAGCGAGTTGATATTGCATTGTCATCCAGTTCTGAGCTATGTTTGAAGATCAAGTATCTTATCGGAAAGTTAGTTTAAAATGGATTGCTATTATTATTATTACAACAAGAACAAGATTTATACCGAACGGACAAACAGACAACGAAAGCGAGTTAATATAAACATGGTGAAATACATCGTTGAAAACTTAATGTTCGCGATAATTCGAAATCTAATTCTAGGATAACACGATTTGAACATGCCAAAAAATGGACGTTCAATGAAGTTTTGACGTATTTTGGAGTGAAGAAGCTCAATGTT
This sequence comes from Gonioctena quinquepunctata, assembly GCA_018342105.1. Taxonomy (NCBI): domain Eukaryota; kingdom Metazoa; phylum Arthropoda; class Insecta; order Coleoptera; family Chrysomelidae; genus Gonioctena; species Gonioctena quinquepunctata. Next base: position 30,146 of record JAFIRS010003510.1, read on the forward strand.
TGAGATTTTTGGAATTGAATATGATGTCCGAGGGTGGGGGAGCTCAAATCTTACGACATCTTATACAGGAGGAGGGTCGCTAAAATTAGAACTATTGATGAACAAAACAAATATAAAAATATTTAGGGGCGGACGCAGTGGAAAATTCCTACCTCATTCTCAGAAGTATGAAAGAAACAATATGAGATATTTTTTGTCAGATATGATAACATAGGAATATTAATAGGATTAATACTTTCATAATAATTTTTTATATGATATTAATGTTTTTAATGGTACTTGTAGAAATTGAGGGTCCAGGCAATAATTTTTCAGTTTCGGAAGAACTAACTACCACCGGCTTATACCGTTTCAGCATTCAGTGTGGTAGCCTTGGTGATCATTCATTATCGTGGGCAAAGGTAGATCACCTCTATTCAAATCATTGTCTGCACGCAGAAGAATTTTTGAATATTGTTAACATGGGAATTGTGTCTTTTTTTTTACCGCAAAGAGCACTAAGACTGAACATTACGGGTGTATTCTCGTGTGCGTTCGAACTACGACTGTCGACGAAGTAAAACAAACGATTATTCCACGAATTCCACACTTCTGTCTGTCACCCAGTGTACAATACTCGATGATAATAACGATAGCATATCGCGTGTCACCAATATGAACAAGTTTTTTTTTACGATTACAAGTTTCTAGACCGAAGCGAAGCCGAAGACTATAATAGAACAAGTCGAAAAAAATCTGCATGCAGTGAATGTTTTATGGAAATGAACGCTGTTTTCAATGAGTCCTAGAACGATAAAAAGGAGTTTACTGCTATAAATTTCAATGGCCACTTACAGTGACTTCTTCCACAAGTTAGTTGTGAGGATTTGTTTTTACACTCAGTATAAAGTGTTAAATTACTCGGAAAAATTTCAAGTGTAATCAAATAATGCAGTATTCGAAAAAAAAAATCACATCCTCGAGTGCTTGGTAGAACATCCCGCTTGACACTTGTAAGAACAATTTTTTTGGCTTTGTACGATGTCTAATAACCACATTGCAAAAGCTTTTGAAATGTGGATCAAATTGCCAAATTTTTTTTTATTTTTTTTATAACTTCTTATAAACATTCCCGGCAACAAAAGTTCCAGAGGTGCGCTGTAAGCGGTCCCTTTTATTTATGTCTATAACTAAAATCGAAAAAAAAAATATCGTTAGGAATGTAATGGACTTGCCACATTCTTTCGGTTGCCAGCTCCCAGAAAACACATAGTAGAGACGTCATTTTCATTCACAGCAGCAAGCAGTTTATTGTCTAGTTTGGTAGTATTTTGAATTTGTGCTCAATCAATTACAATATCAGAGGTGAGTTACTTCATTCCAACCGTTGCGAACAGACTATGTTATGTGACATTCTTAATTCCTAGAGGCTCTTTACCGGCTTCGGGAAATATATATCCATATTCTCAGGGATAACTGAGAGTATTATGCCGAATGTGAATTATTTCACTGCGGAACTATGAGCAAAACCGCTATCTAAAAAATATCTCTGAAGTGTTCAATATAATAATAATTAATTTATTAAATGGTTCAGTTTAAAATTCTGGAACGGTAAAATTCGATTTGGTATATATTATGATGATATATTTTTTTTCAGGTGATGCCTTTGTGAAATTCTAACTGAAAGCAGAGCTGGAAAGACAACTATATAGTATGTTGCCGATGGTTATCATGAGTTTCAGATCATTGTGCTTCTGAATATTCATTGTTACATGAATAGTAAAATTATCAGAATATTATTTTGAATATTTGTGTAGATAAAATTTATTTTCATGTCGATAATAAATGTTTTTATGATATACAATGTCTGATTCAATTATATTCCATCCAGAATAGATTCATCCTGAATATACTCTGGTAGAGTGAAATGAGTTGAATTTGAACTCCATATAAAGTAAAATGATAATGTATCTTCTACATACAATATTCTTGGAAAATATATACTTGGACATATATGATTTGTAACATCGAAATAATTTGAGTATTTTCCATTCATAACCTCAGATTTGGTAATGTTTTCAAATTTCTAACTTATACCATACTCACACTGATAGTATAAGGAAATGAACAGTAGGAAGAGTGGCATTACAGCCAGCAAGTAAGTTGGGGATATAATATCAACTGAACCCTTACCATGGATAATTTATTTTCTCTACATACAATAGTCTTGCAGAATAATTTAATAATATATATATATATATATATATATATATAGTGTGACCCATTTAAAATGGAACCACTCCTGTAAAATACGAATTTTTCAGTCATTATCAAAATATTTTTTTTTGATAATCAAGCATCAAAAACTGTATCTTGACACAAATTTTCATACTTTATTTCATTTCCAAGGCACCTATGGTTTTTTTTCTTCGCTAAAAACGGCAAAAGTTTATTAGGCAATTTTTGTTTTGAAATTTGAATATGTAGTTGTTATGAATGGAAACCATGAGAATTTCATAAAAAAATATTTGTTAACAACGAAGTTACAACAACTTAATTTTGGAAACAAAGTATTTGATATTCATTTTCATTTAGATTATAGACATATTAAAATCTGGAAACACTGCCGATACAAAGTAGAACACCAGTGGATTTGTACAGCGAAAATCCGAAGTCAATAGCTCATTCCGTTCTACAGTTATAACTCCTGAAAGTATGGTAATGTGAGCGATTTCTGGTGGAAGCGATTTTGTAATAAAAATCTAACTACGCCACTGGATTTGTGAATTATATTCCCTAAAATCATTTATTTAAGTTAAGGTTATAAGTGTATTCGAAATAACAGAAAATTAAAAATTCATTTTCAAGTTATGCAGTTTTCAATAGCCGATAAAAACGAAATGAACCGAATCAAGTTTTAAAGTATCAAAATTATGTATTCAATAATAAAACATAAAGCAGGACAAGAACATTTTCCTTTTTTATTCTGCAAAACTCAACTGAAACAAGCTCTTAGAGGAGGTATCAATAATTTGAGGAAAGCTGAACTAATACATTGGGCATAGGTATTGTACTGAATCAATAGTAGGCTGTGATTTAGTACACCACAAATCGCTCACATTACCATACTTTCAGTAGTTATAACTGTTGAACGGAATGAGCTATTGACTTTGGATTTTCGCTGTACGAATTCAATCGTGCTCTACTTTGTATCGCCAGTGTTGTCAGATTTCAAATATGTCTGCAATCTAAATAAAAATTATGATCAAATACTTTGTTTCCAAAATTGAAGTTTTTGTAACTTCGTTGTTAGCTAATATTTCTTCATGAAATTTTGATGGTTTTCATTTATAACGACTGCAAATCCAGTGGTGTTGTCAAATTTGGAAAAAAAATTGCCCAATAAACTTTTGCCGTTTTTGACAAAGAAAAAACCAATATAGTGCCTTGGAAATGAAACTAAAGTTATGAAAATTTGTGTCAAGATACAGTTTCTGATGCTCAATATTATAAAAAAATATTTTTGAGATTGACTGAAATTTGCGTATTCTACAGGGGTGGTTCCATTTCAAATGGGTCACACTGTATATATATATATATATATATATATATATATATATATATATATATTTATAATATATCCACCATAGAAATAATTCGGTGATTTTCTTTTCCCATCCTCTGAGAGTTATTTTCAAATTTCTAAAAGGGCACCACTTATACCACACTCCATGATACTCATTTGGTCTTCTTACGACACAGAAACTACTCATTGACTAAATCTTCATATTTGTACCATGTATGAATGATACGCCCAAATACTGCTATTTGCCAACAGAAGTATCACAGAAGATTAGGACTGTAGAAAAAGTAACGTTACATCCAGCATGTGGGTTGCGGATATATCGACAGAATAATTTTCATGGACAATTTTCCTTCTACATACAATGAATATTGCTGCAAAATATATACTTGGACATCTGTGATTTCCAAAATCGAAATAATTTGCTTATTTTTCATTCCGAACCTCAGATTTGAGAGTGTTTACAAATTTCTAAGAGAGGGTACCACTTATACCATACTCCATGATACTTATACTGAGAGTATAAGGAAATAAACGCTGTAGAAAGAGTAGCATCACATCCAGCATGTGGGTTGCGGGTAAACCGACTGTACCGTTTCCATTGATAATTTATCTTCTACATACAATAAATATTCTTGCAAAATATATACTTGGAATGTTTGATTTCCAAAATCGATATGATTTGCTTATTTTCCATTCCGAACCTCAGATTTGAGAGTGTTCGCAAATTTCTAAGAGAGGGCACCACTTATTCTTCGCTCCAAGATACTCATACTGGGAGTATGAGAGAATACACACGCTGTAAAAATAGCAGCATTGCATCCAGCATGTGGGTCGTGAAAAAATAGACAGCATTATCTCCATGTACAATTTCTCTTCTACATACTAAAAATATATACTGGACAACTTTAAATCTCCAACAGAAATGATTTGTGTCTTGAAAGTTTTTCAAATATTATTGGCAAAAAATTGGGAAAACAGTTTTTGTTATTGTCGTCCTGAATTTCAAAGAGAGGGCACTACTTACAACATGCTTCATGACACTCATACTAAGAGTATAAGAGAATGAGTGGCATTGAGTCCAGCATGTGGGTTGCGGTAAATCGACAGCATTATTTCCATCGACAATTCATCTTCTACATACAATATTCTTCAAAAATATATTCTGGACAACTTCAAATTGCAACAGAAATTATTTGGAAATTTTCTACTCCTAATCTCGGATTCATTTTCGTTTATGGCCCGCCCACCCGATGGAAGGTTAACCCATTTATGTCTTGCTTCACCTCATTAAATTTTCCCAAGTTGGAATAGGTGGAATGTAAGGTGTGCCCTCTTAGGGTTATTTAACAAACTAAGTTTGTGTTTCTAAAGTTACCCAAATATCATTAGCAAAAATTGGGAAGAACAATTTGTATTGTTGTTCCAAATTTCTGAGAGAGGGCAGTACTAACACCATGCCATACTCATACTGAGACTATAAGATAATAAACGCTGAAGTGAGAATGGCATCAAATCCAGCATGTGGGTTGCAAATAAGTCGACAGCATTATTTCCATGCAACATTTCTCTTCTACATACAATATTTCTTAGAAAAATATATACTGGACAACTTCAAGTTTCTAACAGAAATGATTTGGTAATTACATACTCCTAACCTCAGATTTAATTTTTGTTGGTGGCCCGCCCACCCGATGGACTGTTAACCCATCTATGTTTGTTTACCTATTAAATATTCCCAAGTTGGAATAGGTGGAATGTAAAGTGTGCCCTCTTACGGATATTCAACAAACTAAAGTTTGTGTTTGAAATTACCAAATACCATTAGCAAAAATTTGAAAAACTTTGTATTGTTGCCCTAAATTTCTAAGAGAGGGCACTACTTACACCATGCTCCATGATACTCATACTGAGACTATAAGATAATGAACGCTGAAGTGAAAAAGGCATTGAATCCAGCATGTGGGTTGCGAATAAATCGACGGCATTGTTTCCATGGACCATTTCTCTTCTACATACAATATTTCTTAGAAAAATGTAAACTGACAACTTTAAGTTTTTAACAGAAATATTTTGGTAATTTTGTACTACTAACCTCAGGTTTAATTTTGTTTGTGGCCCGCCCACCCGATGGACTGTTAACCCATCTATGTCTTGTTTTACCTTATTAAATATCCCCAAGTTGAAATAGGTGGAATGTTAAGTGTGCCCTCTTACGGATATTCAACGAATTCTTGAAAGTTACCCAAATTTCATTATATCTCACATGTATATGTGTCATTCATTCCTTTGCATGGATAATTTCTCTTCTATATACAATATTCTTCCAAAATATTCTGGATTTCTTTGATTTCTAACATTGAAATCATTTGGTATTTTTTTATCCTAATCTCAGAATCAGTTGTAAACACATCTAGGTCTTGTTTTGCCTTATTGAATTTTCCCAAGTTGGAATAGGTGTCATGTGAAGTGTGCCCTCTTACGTATATTCCACAAACTAAAGTTTGCATCTCAAATTTCCCTATGAAAAATTTGGAAAACAATTATTTGAATTACTATCGCCCTCTCTCTTCGTCTCTCTCTCGATACAATACTTTATTTACGAAAGCGAGATGGTTTCATATGAGAACCACCCTCTTCCTTATATTCAATAAACTATGGAAATTGTAGCTCGATTGTAATTTCAACCAAATCAAATTTGGTTTGTTTTATTTTTGTTCGATATGCTGGGAGAAGGATCAGAAATGAAACAACCAAGTATTTGTCAGGTTAATTTATTGAATTATTTCACAATTACAGAAGCGACCAAATCAAAATAATAATAATAATAAATGCTTTTATTGAAAGGTTACATACTCTGTACAAAGAACCTAACAAAAGGCAGGATTCAATATCTGCGCATGAAACATCATTGCAGAGCTTGCTCTTCCATCCAACCATCAAAATATATTCATGATCATGCTTAATTTAAAAATATTCATTACAAAAATAAAAATAAAAAACAATAAAAATAAAAAAAAGAACAAAAATATATGAAAAACTATATATAAAATAAAATATTGCAGGAAATCAATACGAAAAAAAAGGGTGTGCCAATTCAAGTTCGTTTTATATCATATTTCAATATACGGAAAGCTGTTTTCGATTAAATATTGTTTCAGTTTTTTTTTGATCGTATTGAGTGAGAATGATTTGAATTCAGTCGGTAACCGGTTGTATAAGCGAACAATCTGATACGAGAAGGAGCCACGGAAGAAAGAAGTTCTGTGTTTAGGCGCTGTCAAGTTATTCCGAAATCTCAAGTTCAGGTTGTGTATATCTGTTCTGAAAGATAACTTTCTGAATAGGTAAGGTGGCTTTCCAGTTGTTATGATTTTGTGGAAGATCGAAGCGGAATGGAGTATGCACCTGGCCTCCATATTGAGCCAACCAAGATTTTTAAGATGTTGTGAAACATGTTCCCGCCTTCTTGTGCCTGTGATGAGTCTGATGCAAGAATTTTGAAGTTTTTGTAGCCGCATTCTGTCTGATTTCAGTAGTCCCGGGTAATAAACTACGTCTGCATAATTAGCATGTGAAAGTACTAATGCATCACATAGCATGAGTTTTTTTGTTATTTCAGTAGTGTGTAATTGGAAACCATCTACGGCTACATTAACTAAATTCTTGCTTAAAAATAGTAATGTGTGTCCAAATCGAGGCACGGAACCAAATTTTTTTTTTTGGGAACGGTTTCTCGCAGCTGTTCTTCCAAAAATCATGACATAAGATTTAGACGCATTAACAGTGAGACAGTATTTATTAGAGGTCGTTATTAAAGAATTCAAATCCTGATTCATTTGTTCGAGTGCATGGTTGAGATAGTCTTCTTCGAATTCTAAATACAATTGTGTATCGTCTGCGTAACAATGCATTGAAGTATAACGTGAGGACTTTGGGAAAATTGGGAGGTATAGAGGACGAAGAGAAGGGGGCCCAATATTGATCCCTGAGGAACACCATTTTTTAGAATGAGTGAGTTTGACTTTTCATTATTAAGTATAACACAATGAGATCGGTTATGAAGGTAACTTTGGAGGAGTGATGTGGCATCCGAGGAAAACCCTAGGTAACTAAGAATAGCTATAACTAGTTTGTGATTAATGCGGTCAAATGCTTTCGAGTAGTCAAGCAATACTAAGAGACAGAGTTTGTTATTGTCAATAGTATTGTCAATAGTATCAAGTACAATTATATATTCACACATTGTGTTAACTTTTATATTACTGAACAAACGATAAACTCGGAAAATAAAATTAGGATGGTGTAGTCTTCGGAAATATTCATCTCTTCTTGTCCATCACCTGAAATGGAAGAAAAAAATAATGAGTCCCAATTTTTTAAATAATATCTCACAGAATGATGTTCTACAAAATTGTAATGATTTCACGTATAGAATTTTATCGATAGATATAAAGTTTGGAGTATCTACAATTTTTCGTTATTTCTCCATTACACATTCGAAGCCAAATATTTGTTTCTGTTTGAACTCTATATGAAGTTCTAGACACCAATGACCGCATCAAGTCCGCACCGATCCCGTTCCGTAGCAAACTACAAACCACACGGCCGCATGACGGTCGCTTTGAGGGTCCCAGTCGGTTAGTTTTTTAGTTTTCGCGTGGTCTATCAAAAAATTCAAACCAGAAATATTCTCCAGTTTTCGTAACAGCGAATGGGTAATAATAGCAATTGCGGTGGACGATGAAGAAAATTGAAGAAATATAGGCCAGTGATATAGACAATCAATTAACATTAATTCCAAAAGTTTTCAAACTTCAATGGTATGTTAGTGCATTGAAGAAAACAAACTATACAATTTCGCAGAAGTCTGTGATGAACGGAACATTGTTTAAAATGCAAAAAACGTTTCCACGCTTTATTATTATTGCACTAAAATATGCAAAAGTTCTGCAAACCGGACATACCTATAGTGATGGGGTTCTACAACATGCGTTAAGTTTGCAACCTTGTAAAAGTTACGGAACCTTGTTTTATTCCATTTCTCTGAGTTTCTCAGTGTGATTTGTTAAAAAAAAAAAAAAAAGTTCTGCGAATTGGATAAGTGAACGGAAAAAAGTATAAAATATTCACGTAAATTTGCAACCATTTCTGAAAAATGCATCCTTCATTTATCAAACTTTTTTATCGACGCTCCCATTTTCAATACCCCCAAGCATTGAAATAATTATAAAAGTTTTTTATTGTGGTCGCAAATAAAGAGAATATCGATTTCAGTGGTTTTACAAATTTGCAACCTTATATGAAAAACGGAACCTATTACCAATATACTTTTTTTGCATTGTTACAACTTCTGAAATAATTGCAAAAGTTCTGCAAATTGCAACCTTTTTTTGTGTTATTGATTCGATTTTTTTATGATTTGGCTATAAATTGCAAACAATGTGCAAATAGGTTCAAGATATATATTAGACCGACATATGTCTACAGTGGTCCACTCAAATACTTGATTATTCATTTCGTATATCTGTTATATTTTGTACCGGTTGATTGAAATTGCTTCCGAAGAATAATACGGTTACAGGTACCCATTGAAAATTTGAACCTAATTATTAATCTCCGAAGCAATCACTGCTTTCAACTAATCAGCAACATGAATTTAATCTAATATTTCCGAATGCAACAATCGAAAGAGTACAAAATTCACTAGAAACGAAATGCAATCATTCTTCATTCAAAAATTGCACTTGTCACAACATGACTTTATAGCAATCGACGAGATTTTAGAATGAATAATCGATGCTATATGGAAGTAAGGATATCAAAACGTTATCGATTGTATATCTCGCAAGTACATAATTTTCATAATCAAAAAGGAACGTTGCTGAAAAATAAAAATTTGTGACACCGATATTACATCTCAAATTTAATTTTTACAGGTAAGTATGTATTTCTTGAATCAAATGAAATTATAATTTACTTTTCCACTCGACTTTCTTACTCCAATTGTGGTTTCGCATGAAAAATTCTATGGAATCCGAATGGAGGACTGAAATGTAATCAACACGTAAAAATAATGTTCTTGCTTTATAAAAAAACTTGAAATAAAGAGGGAAAAACATGTTGGTAGGCAATTCTATTTCAGTTGTAGCTCCAGGACTATTAGATAAATGTGCATTGTTTCTGGTTAGTTATATAGTTGTCTGTCCAAAAAATACATTCGACAGTCTTTTTGTTATTCTGGTGATAAATCATGTTACTAAACTACTGTGCATTCATTAATCTGTAAACGAAACACTGTGACGTAACACAGTTGTAGGTTAATCGTACTAATGCACAACTGCACGAGTGTTTTTAAATCTCAATACTTCCTTAATTTTTAATGAATAAAAAAAAATATTAAAACGTGTCGAGAGATTCTCGATCCTACATCAAACGTACTCAGAGTATTTTTTATGCAAATTCCTAATTGTAATATGATGTTTTTGATTCATATCGAAAACGTTAGCTCTCAACATTGAATAATTCCACCTACCGTTGACGAGCTTCTTCTTGGTCGATAGTTAACGTGGTAATACAATGAATGTTATTTATTAGATATATGAAAATCTTTATTATTCAGACAACACAGGTGTTGCAAAATTTTTTTTTTTTTTTAATTCCTAATGTTCCACATTGTAACATAGTTTGCGAATTATTATACTGCCCCAATTGGAAAATTCGCAAAACTTTTGCTTTTTTTGGTAGAGTACAAATAAGAAAATATTTTTCTTTTGATTTCACCCTCATTTCCGTGTTGTAGACGATGTTGCAAATTAATGAAAACATTATACGTCAGGACATCTCCACTTGCAACCATTATCGGAAACTTTCGTAATAATTCCGATACTTGTTTCAATATAAAAAAAAAAATTTAATGAAAAAATATGTTTTCCGTTTGACGCAAGAGATTGCAAATCAAAACTCTTGTCAAGATCATTATTTCATTCATTGCATTCAATGTCCATTGATATTATATGGAAGTATGCATGGATTTTCAGGTGAATATCATTCAACGTTCTGCGTGGTATTTGCCAGGAAAGTAGTTGTTTTTCACCTGAGATCATCTACCTTTCTCTGGTTCAATTTTATATTGAATCCTTTATGTGAAGAAAACCGTTTAAATTCGATTTTTCTATTCATTCCACTTCACATGGCACTTATCTCTCATCATTATTTCAGTTATTTCTACATGTTTGCAGAACTTTTGGAAATTTCAGCGAAAAATTAGGACTACACAAAAATTTTGTTTCGATAAAACAGACATTTCCGTTTTGTTTGAGTGGTTGCAAATTTATCAGAGGATTTAAATTGCTATTTATCAAAACTTCGAAAGTTTGCAGAATTTTTGCAAATTTTTCAGGGCTATTAATGTGAAAATGCGTTAAATCCTGATTTTCAACATCTTCCGTTCAGAAAAAAGGGTTGCAAAATCAGACTACATATCATATGAAAGTCCCTTTCACTCTACTGAAGTTTTGAAACTTTTGTAATTATTATTTAATTTTGGGAAAATCATGTCTATCTCTATTGGCCTAATAGGCCAAAATGAAAACAATAGATATACAGTGCTTGGAAAAAAGACCTGTTGAAAGATAATTTCGCAAGTTGTTTCCTCATCTGATGGAGGATGGCACGAAATTTCAACAATTCTTTAAGGACTTAATACACGATGGCCCATCCTTATGGCCCATCACGATGGGCCATCGTGTGGAGGACGTAGTGGCGTCGGATGGCTTAGGCGCGATGGGATGGTCAGAATGGCCTAGGTGTCGTTTATTCTTCCGCACATCGAAGGATAGTGGGCCACTGATGGCGTTACGCGTCTACACGTGGCCCATAACTCAGTATCTGCTAATAGTCTAGTCAACAAGTGCTTTTTTGGTCAACTTTTATCAGCAATCTCGGAAAAATATTAACAAGGTGTCATTCGATTCGGAATAGCATGAAGATGATTTTTGAAGAAAGTAAAGTTCCTCTCGCAAATATCGCAAAAGTTATGAACAATTTACTGAAAAAAAGGGCAAACCCCCTTTGTGCAAATATCTCGAAAATTAATTTAGATTTTTGAAACCTGAGATGGAGATTCAAAAAGAGGAGGATATTTACTAAGAGAAAGTCCCGGAAACTGTATGACCACTATTTTTAATTTTCCCAGAGGGATGAGAATACGGCCAAAAACGGTTACTCCGGACACTTCAACAATAAAAATTATTTGATCATCTTAAACATAAAAATTAGGAAATGAAAAAATTCAGAACTTACTGGATTGATGAATCAACAATAATCCGCCGGCAATTTTTTTTTTTCAGTCATGCAATGTTAAATTAACAAGTTTTTGCTGCTTGAACATGAACATTGCAAGTGTGACAATTGTTAAACTATAAATCTGAGATTTTTTTATTTCCTTGGAGCTATTCTTGAAAGGCTTCAGAATAGATCCCCGTTGCTGAAATGAAATAAAAATATATTTCAGTTTTTCATTTACAATTCACGTAGTTGCAAAATTAAAAACTTTAATTTATCATTGAAAAAAAAAATCCAATGATCATTTTTTTTTATTGGAAGCTGCATAAAAATTTTTTTTTTCAATTTTTATCTCCTTGTGTTTAAAAAATTGTTATAAAAAATAATTATAATTGTTTTTTTTTTTGGAATCCCAATCTTTGATTGTTCCTTGAAAAAAAATATCTGTTGCTTAAAAACGTATTTGTTAATTAACAATTTTTTCTACCACTTATAATTTATATTGAGGAACCATTTTTTTGATCATAATTCATCTTGCTTTTCTATATTTCAAAAAAAAAAGTTTTCATTACGAATTATCAAATTTTAATAATTTCCCAATTCAACTGTTTCGTGGGGGAACCACCTTAAGAAGGCTAAAGAATATTTTGGTTCAAATTCTTTGATACGACCTACGCGAAAACTGACAAACTAACAGACTCGAACTCGCAACGCAAGCGTCATGTAGCCGTATGTCGGAGATGTGTAGTTTGTACGAGGTACGGATGTGCTACGGTGGGTATTGTCTGGTAGAAATCGTAAGAAAAAAACGTTATGCCCCTTCCATGCGACTCTTTCTCTCTAAGTATCTCTGTCTCTTCCTATTATATGCGAGTCTGTGTGACAAGCGTCTAGCTCTTGCTCATACGATTCCGACGGTGTACGAACCCATCCGAACTGCTGTTGTGCTTGCGGGAAATTTAAAATGATACATAAGTGGTAGGATATCTATGCGAATACAAGTCAGATATTATCGTTGAGTGGTAATACGTGGAAGTTTTTTTTTAATATTTCTATACAGGGTGAGTCAAGCTGAATGCCTCGGACTCTCGTGGCCAAATGGTATTTTTTTTCAGTAAACGGTCTGGGAAAGTATATGTATGTCGATCTGAACTACATTTTGAGAATGATGATTTTCATACAAGGTGTTTGAAAAGAGCGTGACATATCAAAGTTATATTTTTTTAAATGAAACACCTTGTATTTTCTTCTTGCATTTTTGAATTGTTTGAGAAAAATAAGCTGACTTTGCTGAAGTATCCCTATACTAAGATGCCTAGAAACTCTGGTGTATGCACTGATTCGATTTTGTTTAGACTTTTTAGTAGAGATTTTCGCGTCCTACTTCAAATTTTTCACAATAGATGGTGACAAATTGACATAGTTCAACGAATTGGATCTATTTGGCCATTACAAAATGGATTCGCCAACCTTAGGCAACCTGCACACTGATGCGGAATACTTATGAAACTTCCAACCAATTGGAAAATTTGAATATTTTTCAATCCGATTGAGGTTATGATTTGTGAATTGTTATTTCTGCAAAACTCAGTTATAATTACCAATGTTTTGTATTCATTGAAATGAATCGTGTTTGTATGTTGTGTGGTCAGTCACAGGCTGTCGATTTTTTGCCGAACCAATGCAGGTGAGTGAAATTGCTAATATAATACATTTTAAAAGTTTATGCAATCAAAAAGTGGGACTTTTTCTCCAATAATTTTCCATAACTAATTCTAAGGATTTTGTTTGCACTTCAAATGAATTAACGACAGAGCCTAGAATGTGTTGCCGCATAATATATTCCATTTTCGAAGTAGTGTTCTGGAGTTCAAATCGAAGCCTGGTCCTGAAAGTTTCGGTTGTGATATATATAGTTTGATTTTTGGATGAATGTATAGTCTCCAACGATTTTCACAATTTTGGGTTACCTACTTGAACAATCTCTCACTGAGCACAAACTTTGTGCTCCCAATCACTTCAGGAGAAACGAATTGCCGAATCTACTTCTTCCACATCTTTGACGATTTCGGAGTGGCCTGAACATTGTCCGAATGAATTTCTTAGGGGAGTTGCTCTTTGGTGTTGACATCTACTCAGCAATCATTCGAAACAGGTCGTGATCTAAGAAATCAAGCATGCCATATTGTCGCACGTTTGATCCCACACATTTTCAGATATGAGTGCATACACCAGGGTTTCTAGACATCTTACCCTATACCTTCCTGTTTGTGAGATATTCAACTTTTTCACAAAATGTAACGTTGTCAAAAAAATTCAATTTCATTGGAATTAGCCACGGCAGGTGTACAAAATATTGACCGGTCACTCAAATCCCTTTCAGCTACTTATTTTGGCTTGAGTAGACGATCAATAGTATACAGTGTGTTTTATATTATCAGGAACACTTACCGAATATTTGAACCCCAATAACTTTGTTATTTCAAATGGAACATCCTATTTTTTTCCACGTGACAAGATTCACCTTTTCATTTCCTTTCGAACCCTATAATATTTTCCTATACCTTCAGGAGTTATCGAAGCCTTTTCGAAATCCGATGAATTTTTTGAATTAACATTATTTCATCTAGTAGTCTGATGTCGAATACTGAGGAATAGTTCTCCAATATCATTAGCAAATTGAACAGTCTCAACTTACAGTTGATTTTCTCCAGAGCATTGTTATATCGGTCTACCTGTATCTACTATTTTTATTAAAAAAAAACAATATTGAAAGATTAAAGTTTGAGGGAAAATAAAAAAATACATGTTTGACATGACCACCATCTACTTCATTACAGCATCTTATACTTTTTTCGAATGAGCTTCTGACATTTTTCAACATATTTGGAGTTACTGTTTGGAAGACTTTTCTAATCCTCACTTTCATATCATTAGGAGTAGTGGGTGGTGTACTTTAAACAATACCCTTGATATATCCCTATAAAAAAGTCCAAGGGTGTAAGATCAGGTGATCTCGCTGGCCAGTTATGAGGACCACCTCTCCCTATCCATTCATCTGTAAATTTTCCATCCAGATAGTTCCTGACACCACGTTTGAAATGTCCCAGAGCACCATCTAATTGTAGTCACATCTTCTGTCCCACATTCAAAGGAATATTTTCCAGGAGATTCTTGAAATCTGTTATCATGGATCTTAAAAATTGCCTTCCATTCAGATGCCCGTTAAAGAAATGAGGACCAATTATGGTGTCTCCTATGATTCCACCGAATGAGTTAACACTCCACCGGTTCTGGCGATCGACGGTTCGAAATAAATGACTGTTTTCGGTGTTATGGTAATGAAAGTTATGTCGATTCACCAAACCAGTGTTATGGAAGGTTGATTCTTCTGTGAATAAAATATGTTCATGAAAGTTCATCTCTTCTAGAACTCGTTCAAGATTCCATAAACAGAAATCTAGTCCCTTCCACACAGATGTTGATGCAGCTGAATGTGGTATGGATGATATTTGTGTTTTCTAATAATTCTGCTAACACTTGATTGACTTATACCTGTTGCAATAGCAATGGCTCTAGTACTGGTATTGGGATTTTCAATCACATATTGCAAAACTTCGAAATTGAGTTCCTCATTCCCAGTCACTGGTTTCGATATCTCTCGAACAGTGTACTCGATATCACCTCTTCCTCGAAATCTGGCTAATAATCTCTCAAATACATTTTCATCAGGATGCGCTTGATCTGGGTACTTTTGAGCATAAACTCTCGACGCTAATGAGCAATTTTCGTAACACTCTCCAGTGGTTGAAATCATGTTGATTCGTTCTTCGAGTGTAAAACTTTTTATTTTACTCCTCAAATCTGAGAACACGAGAGCAAGACTTATTCGACACAAAATATTACGCTATTTGACGGGAGTCTGCTTGGAACAACAATTGAACAGAGTTGAACGTATTACTCAAGTATATGACATCAGACTACTAGATGATAATGTTAATTCAAAAAATTCATCGGATTTCGAAAAGGCTTCGATAACTTCTGAAGCACCACATTCAGGTATGGGTAAATATTATATCGTTCGGAAGGGAATGAAAAGGTGAATCTTGTCACGTAGAAAAATATAGTTTGCCCTATCTGAAATAACAAAGTTATTGGAGTTCAAATATGCGGTAAGTGTTTCTGATAATATAAAACACACTGTATACTATTGATCGTCTACTCAAGCCACAGTAACTAGCTGAAAGGGATTTGAGTGAGCGGTCAAAATTTTGTACACCTGCCGTGGCTAATTCCAATGATATTGAATTTCTTTGACACCGTTACATTTTGTGAAAAAGTTGAATATCTAATAAACGGAGAGAGTGCCGCAAAGTCAGCTTATTTTTTCTCAAAGAATTCAAAAATATTACTTTGATATGTCACGCTCTTTTCTAACACCATGTATAAAAATCATTATTTTTGAAATGTAGTTCAGATCGACATACATATACTTCCCCAGACCGTTTACTGAAAAAAAATACCATTTGGCCACGAGAGTCCGAGGCGATCAGCTTGACTCACCCTGTATAACGTGTGATTAGATAACTATATTATTTTTTTAGGACATAATTTTTTATGTATGCTGAAGTTGGGTTAATGGTTTATATTGGATATATGGCACGTCAATTTGATATAATATAACGAATAGTATTACCAGAAATTAAATACCTTCAACTGTGGCGGAGGAGTTTGGAAAAAGGATATATAGGTGTAGTATCGCAAAGTATAATAAAAATCAAATGTGATGGACTAGAAAACGTCAACTTCCAAAGGAAAAAATATTGAGAGAAAATAAACACAAAATGGTGGATACATGAGATGGATGGCAACATATTCTGCTACCTCGATATCAATTGATTTATTGGATCATTTGGAACCATGGAAGAAAATATACAAATATAAACAATCGAAATCTCCATATGGAATTACATTCGAAGTTGAAGAAAAAGCGTAAGGAACTTTGTACCCCGACCGCACACGATTTCTTTATATTCATTACCAGCAAATAGTTTCAGATGGACCGCAAAAGGTATCACGAGAGAATAATAGATTTCATATGAGTTTTTGTCGTGTGTGGCAATTGGAGATCACTCCTATAGGAATTTCGAAGAAAACCTTTGCAACCATTCAAAAACGCATTTTTAAGCGAAATTTCCCCCGTTGTGTTGTTAGAAAAACAAAGGGTCTGAAAATATCACATCATTTACATATACTCTTCTTTTTTTTTATAACAATG
Source organism: Gonioctena quinquepunctata (assembly GCA_018342105.1). Taxonomy (NCBI): domain Eukaryota; kingdom Metazoa; phylum Arthropoda; class Insecta; order Coleoptera; family Chrysomelidae; genus Gonioctena; species Gonioctena quinquepunctata. The sequence continues at coordinate 47,272 of JAFIRS010003510.1, forward strand.
CTTCCCTAGAATAGCTGGTAAGTCAAAAGTTCTCATAGTATGATTTGAAAGCACTCCATACGATCGTGTAACAGCTGCTAATAAACAAATTTCAGTCAGCTAAAGTACTATTCCACTAAAATGACATTTTTCAGACCCTGTTATGTTTCCAAAGTTAGTATTCTGGGGGGTGTGGACGAAAACATGTTTATCGACTCAGGATTCTTCATTTTCTATCCAGATCACATATATCGAAATAATCCTCCAGTAACTCCGAAAATGTATTTCGAATCACAAAACCGAAAGAAACAACTTTCCGATTGTATTATTCCAGAAACCCCAATGATTCCATTTCCATTAACGATATTATCTTCTCGAACATCAGATCGTCTTCGTCGAATTTGGAAAATGGGTTTGTGTTTGCTCGAATCGGATTTTTCGTTTCTTTTCTTTGTCTTCGAGATTACAGAGGAGGGGATCGATGTTTCTATTGACAATGAGTTACTGGCCTGATTTTCTGCATATACTTGGAGATGGTGGATGATACCCAAGAAAAATGAACTGATTTTCATCAGGTATATCCATCTGATTGAGAAAAGGAAATCCGGATCGATTGAAAATGGAATAATTTTTAAGCGGTTTGGATGATTTTCATTGACAATCGATATCCTATGATTCCATTTTTGGACACCGTCTATAAATATGTAGGTCAACCAATAGAGATTTTTTCCCACTTGGAAAAAGATGCAAATAGCCTATACTACCTTTTGAAAGATAGTTCGTAGGTGAAAACCTCGGTGTCGGCCCCAGCAAAATCGCTTTGTGGAATATTTTTAACAAGAAAAATTGACATGAATGGGTTTTTACAAATATCTAAGAAAGTATTGGAGGAATCGTTTCACACTCTGAAATTTCTGTAAAGTATTCAAAAACCTACAAATGTTTTCATTGTGCGACCGGATCGGTGCATTTTCAACTGAGAAAATCCAGGAAAACCTCTAAAAAACGGCCATTTTTCAAAAATTCATAATTTTTATAAATTCAAAGCTGGACGAACAATTTTACGGAAAATGATAGATGACAAAATGTAGTTCAACTGTGCGCAAGATGGTTTCTGTCTGATGTGTAGTTTTTGCACAATCGCGTTAAAAACAATTTAAGGGCTAATCTTGCAAAATGCGCCGATTCGAAGGAAATTGTTTTGTTAAAATTCTGTAAACGGCATCTGGAAGTAGAGATCGATATCTACAAATTGTATATTTTGGACTTTCACCTGAGAGGTGGGAAATGTGTTGGAAGTGCGCTCAAGGCAGAGTCGAGTAGCGGTAGTGGGGGAACGAGCCCGCGGAGGAGAGTGTATCACCGCACGGCGCGGCGGGTTGCTTATTCGTTGGCGCATATTATATTAGTTCATTTAAGTTATTAGCGTGTTTTTGTATACTTTTTCGGTTATTTAATGATTTAACTTTCTTATTAACAATTATATTACATTAGTTAATTGGTGTTGATAGTATTAAAAGGTAAGTATACGTATTCGTGATAAGTTCTTTTATTGGTTGAGGTAATTAGCTTTCAAACAACTCTTTAACCTAACCTTACCTAACTTTCTCAAATTATTTTATTGTGGCTTGAGAAAAGTTCGTTTTACCTGTTTCGTGAAACGTGAATGATATTTATTCAAAACGAAATAGTTTATGCGTTCTCTATTTTAAATTTTTTCTTGATTTTGTATGAAAAGGTTTATTTAAATGGATCGGATCTCTGACTCGTGCGCCTGTTTAATATTCATACCTTAATTGTCAATTCAGTTTGCATAAACGCAATCATTTTCATTACTTGTTCATTGATAATTGTTACTTGATACTTGATAATTGTTGATTGGAGCAGCATGAATTCACCATACTTAGTACATACCCTTTCTCAACGAATAATAGACATGTACCCGCAATTTCGAGGTTATAGCTTCAAAGTGGCATGTTGAAATACCTGCGATGTTTTCGCCACTTTCAGGGGTATTAGATCCATTGTAATTTTCAGGTTATAACTGAAGTGGTGAGTCATGGGCTGGCGCCGTGGGCGCCACTTTCTAGTGGTGAAACAGTTAATACGTTAGTTCTTCTGGCCACTTTATGATGATAGGAACTTCACAGTGGTGGACTTCGAAACATTGAACATCAACCCGCAGAAGGCCACCATAGTAACATTTACTCGGAGACGCAATTTAAAGGGGCTAGGACCTATAAAACTTTGATGAGAAACAATACAGAATAGCGGAGAGGACAAATATCGGGTAATACTGGACTCGAAATTGACCTGGAACCAACCTCTGATAAAAGTTATCAGAAAAGCGGAGACCACATTAATCGTGGAGAAACGCTCTTCTGGCAAGAAATGGGGGTTAAAACCATACATGGTACACTGGTTGTACAACATGGTGGTGACACCCTGGTATGGTGGACAAATACCCTGCAAAGGAGTGCCGAAGCTAAACTGGGCAAGGTAAAAAGACTTGCCTGTGTAGGCATTACAGGGGCAATGGAATCAGCACCCACTGAAGCCATGGAGACACTACTGGGACTGCCTCCCCTTCACTTGATGATACAGGGAGAGGCAAGGCTAGGTGCCTCCAGACTGAGAAATATACTGGGCAACAAGACTGAGAAACACACTAGAAACGATTCTCATTCGACAAGTCATACAGGGTATCTATACCAGACAGAACTGTATGGAATCACACAGAACTCAACACCATTCTACAGGGCAAGATCTGGTACACAGATGGATTGAAGACGGAGAATGGTGCGGGAGCAGGAGTGTTCTTCAAAAACCCAAGGACCAAGCTTAGCTATCCCCTGGGTACTCACACCTCTGTATTTCAAGCAGAGATCTACGCAATCATTTAATATGTGAGAGAAAACACCAGGAGAGCGATAGTAGAGGAACAGATCTACATTCTCTCAGAGTAGCCAGGAAGTGACGTCTCAACGGGTTTGGGACTGCAAAGAGAAACTGGCAATTCTGGCAGAACAAAACCGCGTCAAGCTGAGTTGGGTGCCAGCATATCAGGGATTTGCAGGGAATGAAAAAGCTGACGAACTCGCCAGAAGAGGATCGGAAAACGAATCAGGGCCAGGACAGACCCTCGAGGTACACAAGTATACGGTACGAGCGTCAGTAGAAGACTGAATCCAAGAAAAACACGAACATTACTAGAAAGATATTCCAGGAAACAGACACGGGAAAGATCACATCAAAGGCCCGTGTCGGAAGAAACAGACCGGTAAATCCTTAACAGGGAACAGCTGAAAATTGTTACGGGGCTAATGACAGAACATGTGCCATTAAAAGTGCGCCTTAACAAAATGGGACTGTTCAATGGCGACCTTACATGCAAACTGTGCGGCAAGGAACCAGAAACAGAACCACACATACTGTGCAACTGCGGAGCTCTGGACCGCTGAAGACACTACTATAGTTCTGAATATCATTCATGCTGGGTCACATGACTTCCCCCCCCCCCCCAATATAGGCCAATCTCCTTATGAAACCATAACCCAGATTTGATGTTATTTTGTGTGTAGTAGGTTCTTACATTTCTTGAATTCCATTGTTGTTTTCTCAGTGGATCAGCGATTCCTCAAGAACACAAACGCCACATTCCATTGCAGACAAAAAAAAGTTATTTTGAATTTTCCATGAAGACAATACGTTCATCACCGAACCAATTTATGTTTCATTAGTCACGATGAAGAATTTACTCTTGTACTCCGCTAAGAATAAGCAACTATAATGAGCCCGTAAGGTACGGATATTTCTTCATCGGGTTGAAACAATTCGCCTCTCTTTGTTTGAATTTTTTATGAGTCCCTCTAACAAAGGACGGATGAATGTAAGGAGCCGTAATTAGGAAGTTACGCCGTAGGTATTCAATTTTTCAATTCTAATATACTTTCTGGCATACCTGAGATTGTGGCACTTATCTAACAGCCACTTACTTTCTACCAATTGAATATTCCCTCAGAATTTGTCTTATCTTTAAAAAACAACTACATAAAAATATCCATTGCTTTAATTTTTTCGACTCGTTCGTGATGTGAAAAATCGATTGGTCTTATTGTTACTGATTATATAATCACATAAGTTTAAAAATACTATTCAAAATCTATAGAACCATGCCCCGTTTCTGCGTTTTTCCAAGTAAATTAAAAATGAAACCAGAAGACGATTTCTGTATTATAAAAATGATAGTATTTACCCCGGAGCAGTCCTTTTCAATTCCGGTTTCATTACTCAGTGGAGAGATTACGTCTCAGCTATTCACAATCCCATCGTATTCATAAGCTGGGATTTTGATTCACTCATAGACCGGGAGATGGTGACACAAAATATTAGGTCATTTGTACCAGTATGGCGGTTCTTCAGGGGTCTAATTACGGAATGACAAAGAAGAAAATGATGGTCATAGCGCTGGTACCGGCGGCCCAATCGCGTGGGCGTTAATCGAACGTGTCGGATAGATAACGAGTGTTGAATGATTTGTTCCACAAAAATGCTTGTATTTTCCGCTAGTCGATGGAAAAAGAAGTAGGCGGTAGCGTAATACCATACTTCTCCGGTGTGACTTAAAGCCCGCCATACCGACGCGAATACATTAATTAAAAAAAAACAATTCAACCATTTGTACCATGCTAATTTTTGCGCAGTTAATCATCTTCGAGTAGCCATTCACAGAAATCACCTTACCATACTTTTCCGACGGTTCCCAATGGCCACCATACCACCGCAAAGGAGTGAAATTTTTTTTTTTTGCTAAACGATTTGTATTATCCAAAAATTTTTTTAACAGTTCTCTGTATGATTATAAATAGAAGTCTGATCATGCCATACCTGTGGGAGGTGGCGAATATGTACAATATTTTTTCAAAATTCCAAGATTTTATTCGTAATTCGAACGATTTGTACCACTATGGCAATAATTTTTCCTGTAAGTTTGAGGTTTAACGAATGTAAATACAAAATTTCAAACACCTAGGTAGCGGCAATCTTGTCTTATAACCATATGTTATGTCGTATAATATTGTACGGCTACCGGCGCTCGAAAGATTTTCGAAATGTGGAGGTTATGAAGAGAAAGATGAAGACGAAGGTAAATATTGAGGAAAATAATTTTATGTTGACGATTTGCGATTGTGTATTGCGCTTGTGTGAATAAATTAAATGATTTATAGATACTGATGCAGTAAGCAGTGACGAGGACGAAGAAAACGAATTTGAATATGCCGGGGATTCCGGTTCAGAAGACGTTTATAGTCCATTAAGTTTTGTAAATCTTTCGGAATGAACTGCATTAATATTGATATTGCATTTTTTTTTCACATGTACCTGTCACGATATTACAGGTGGGCTATTTCGATAAATGGTTTCAAGATTGTATTGGTTGTCGATATATCAGAGCGAGTGTGGCAGCCTTAGCCCCCTGGTCACGGTAAAGGCTTATTTTTCAACCCAAAAAAAAAAATTCAGAAAATTATTTTTTCAAGTCCACCACTTTGGCACTTCGCCATAAGTACAGTGTAATTTTCCCAAAGCATAGTTTTTTTCAAGTTTGGGAAAAATGAAATGTCATACTGTTACAATTCATTCCAATTTTTTTTTTCATATCTTGCTCGAGTGTAACAGACGCCTCATAGTTACAGTATGGGATGATTTTTTTTAGGTTGAATTTTATCCAAATATGATGATGCCATACTGTAACAAATGATTTTATGCCTTGAACCTTTCAAACGTGTCAAAAAACCAAGTTTTTCGAGTATGGCGCCACTTTTTCCCTCTACTAGAAGTATGGCAAATATAATAATGGTCACATTGTATCAAATAATTTCCAAAAACCCAAATGCCATACTGGTACAAATCGTCAAAAAATTTTTTTTTACATCTTGGCTTAAGTCCGACAGTCGTACGCCCCATGGTTACAATCTGGAATAATTTTTTTTATGTAGAATTACATCCAAACGAACAGAATACAATGATTTCATGATGTAAAAAATGATTTCACGTATTTTACAGTAGTATTTTCAAAACGTGTCGAATAAATAATTTTTCAAGTATGGCAGCACTTTTTCCCCCCATTAGACGTATGGGAAATATAATAACGGTCACATTTTATCGAATACTTTCCAAAAATCCAAATGCAATACTGGTACAAATCGTTTTGCGAAAAAAAAAATTACTCCTTTGCGGCGGTATGGCGGCCTTTTGGAACCGTCAGAATAGTATGGCATGGTGTATTTCGTGAATGACTACTCGACGATGATTAGCTGTGCAAAACTTAGCCTGGAACAAATGGTTGAATTGTTTTTTTTAAATTAATGTATTCCCGTCGGTATGGCGGGCTGTAAGTCACACCGGAGAAGTATGGCATTACGCTACCGCCTACTTCTTTTTTTATCGACTATCGGAAAATACAAGCATTTTTGTGGAACAAATCGTTCGACACTCGTTATTTATCCGACACGTTCGACTAACGCCCACGCGATTGGGCCGCCGGTACCAGCGCTATGACCATCATTTTCTTTTTTGTCATTCCGTAATTAGACCCCTGAAGAACCGCCATACTGGTACAAATGACGAAATATTTTGTGTCACCATCTCCCGGTCTATCAGGGGTAACAGATAAATCAGAATAAAAAATTCAGTTGACAATCCTCTTTCGTACTTTTCGTAATTGAATCCGACAACTCATGGTTTAACGGAATTTATTGGTTACTTACATTTCATATGATATACAGGAGATACATAGAAAACATTCCATGAATAGGTAACAGTTTGATCGCGAAAAATATTTAAACATTATTGTGTCGCCAAGTTCAAACATTCCTAATAAGAGAGAGGGAGATTATGATTTCCTTTTGAAATGAAAACATTTCAGTCTATGATTTGGTTTCACTTTCTAAAGTGAGTACCACAAGTAGTTTGAACCACCAAAAATCATTCCATGAATGGGTAAACATTTAATCGTGAGAAATAGTTAACCATTAATAAGACGTCAAGTTCAAACTTTCCCAGTGAAATTGTTCCTGAAATTTCGTTGTTATGCAAACTGAATTATGTTCTGATCCGTAAGATCAACCACAGTCACTGCAAAAATATGAAAAGTATTGTTACTCATAGAAAATAGTTTTTAATAGATACTTTCGAATGTTTGGCCATTTCTAATACAATTTTTCTATTCTGGATACCAACTAAGTCCGGCCCTGTATAGCTCCGGACGACACTGTCGAATTTCGCTCTGCGAATATTAAGTGTTATAAAGCTTTTTCTTCAATTGGTTGACGGTCTTGTGCCAAAGATCAGGAGAAGAACCCCCCATCCACCCTCTACATTGAATTCCCGACGAAAATCCTACCCAGTGGAAATCGACAAGCCCCCTGGTAAAGGTAGTCTGGATCCGAAGAAATCAGTGCTCCTGGGGATCGGCCTCTCTCTCGAAGGCCGATCTCCTGGAGGTGCTGGGGACTTTGCTGAACTCCCTCGGAGATGACCTGTTGAAAATCCCTGTGATTAGCAACCTGATATCCACCAAAAAGGCTGAAGTTGGAACTGATAGCAGCACACCAGCTCCAAAGAAGCACAAGAGAAATGATTTCCCAGCTCTACCACCACCCAAAGGCACGTTAAAACCCTCTTCAAGCTTCCTTGGCACTCGTAGAAGTTCTCGAATAGTTGTAGATACTAATTTAGATCAAAATTTGCAAAATTCCACAAACGTCAAAATCTCAAATAAATTTCAAGTTCTGTCAGACGTGAAATTAAACGAATCCTACGTCGATTGTCCCAGAAATCCAGGGGCGGATTCAGCCCGTGCGCTCATTTCGGACCAGGGCTTAGAAAATTCCCCAAACCAAATTTTAAATTCTACTGAGGGTTCTAGCATCCCCGCAACGACTGAAAATTCCCAAAATTCTCAAAATTTGACCGATGACGATACAAATATGGACATTACCAACGACTCTGTACGACCACAAACAGAACAGACACCACTAACGATCAAAAAACAGCAGGTACCTCCTATCACTGTTAGGGACAAGAGCAAGTGGGTAACAGTTAACTCACTTTTCAAATCAAACAACATCAAGTTAGACCAACCTGCAAAAAACGTATTCGACGGAATAAAAATTTTTCCAAGTTCACCCGATGATTATAGAAAGATCTCGAGCATCTTCAGGGATCAAAAGATCCCTTTCCATACATACACTCTCCCTGAAGATAAGAAACTCAGGGTCGTCTTCAGAGGCGTCCCCGAGTTTATTACTTGTGACGACATTAAAGCTGAGCTGGTTGACAGGGGTTTTACCCCGGAATCAGTGGCACGACTACATAAGTTGAACGGAGAGAAGAAAGTTCTCCCTCTTGTCTTGGTTCTGATAAGCAAGGAACAGCGTGACATATTCAATGTTAAAGATATCCTGAATGTCAGAGTGACAGCAGAACCACAGAGGCCAAGGGCCTCTGTGGGACAATGTTACCGTTGTCAAAAGTTTGGCCACTGTCAGCTGAACTGTTGTGCCACCCTCGCTTGCGTTACATGCGGGGAAAATCATATATCTAAGGATTGTGTCAAGCCGAAATCCGAAAAGCAAAGTGTGCAAATTGTGAGGGGGAGCACACTGCGAATTATCGAGGATGCCCCAAGTGTCCTCGAATAAGGCGTAGGGTGAACCCCCGAACACGAGACTCCACAATCCTAGATTTTTCCTGCACATTCAGGCAGGACGCAGTCGGGATGTCGTATGCAGCGGCGGCCCGTGATAACCCTCCTGCACAGACATCTCAGCTTAATAGTCCGAGAGATATTCTGTCGACTTTAGATCAAATGAGGACACTGCTTGCACAGTTCGCTGAGGCTGCTGCAACACTCTCGACCGGTTTCAACCCTAACTAATGGGTGAAAGGCAGCTTCCGAACTTCATCAAAGCTGTGAGTTGGAATTGTAATGGCCTTCTCCAGAATAGACTTGAGGTTCAAGAGTTTCTTGTAGAAAACAACAGTGATGTTGCTTTTCTGCAGGAGACTCGTCTTAATGGAGAAACTGTTAGATTTCCTAACTACAAAATGCTCAGAAATGATCGACTTGGACGTCCGGGTGGCGGCGTTGCCATTTTGGTGAAACGCTGTCATTCGCATGTTCAGCTTGGCATTTCAATGATGATACCCATGGTATAGAAACTGTGGGTATTGTTTTCAACACGAGGAGTGGTCCTATGCTTTTGATCAGTGCTTATAACCCCCCGAACAATCGAATACTTCCTGAAGCGCTCGATACACTCTTGATGGAAACAGATCAACCTGTTTTGGTCATGGGCGATCTGAACGCTAAGCACACACAATGGAGTCGTGTCACCAATCAGAATGGTAGGCGACTGTGGCAACATTTTGACAGTAATGAATACCAGGTGTTGGCTCCGGATGAGCCAACGCATTTCGTCATCTCAGGCCCGATGTGCTTGACATTGCTTTGGCCAGGAACATCACCTGGAATTGGGACATTCGTACTCTCTCCGAGTTGGGCTCTGATCACAACCCGGTGATTTTAACTCTAGGGGGTGATCCACCGCCCCAGACAGATCGTATGTGCACCAAGGTGGACTGGGAGAGGTTCCGTTCGCTTCTAGAGACAGGTTACTGTACTCCTGAGAGAATTGATTCTCCACTTGAGTTGGACGAGGCCGTAGCGCGTTACGAGCTCACCATCAAAAATGCTCTCAGGGATTCCTCCCGAAGGGAACCGGCTCCTAGATATCAAGATGAATTTCCTCGAAGAATTAAAAATCTTATTCGAGATCGAAATCGGGCCAGAAGAGCCTATCAAAGGAGTCTGTTCCCTGGGGACAGAATCCGTCTAAATGAGTTGAATAGGGAAGTTAGAAATAACGTAACCGAGTTCAGAAACGAAAGATTTGGCAACACATTAGAAAATTTAGAAAATGACGGACAACTTTGGAAATTAAATCGAAATTTAAAGTAAAAAAAGACTGATTTCCCCCCTATTCATGGAGAGCTCGGCATGTGCTACGACTCCGAGTCCAAAGCTCAAGCTTTTGCTGACTCGATGGAAAGACAATTTAAACTTAATGAGCATCCAGACGATGATCTGGATCGTGATCTTTTGCTAGAAAACCGGGTTCACCGCACTCTAAGAGAACCTGATCGTGATGTCATTCGTCCAGCTTCGTTGGATGAACTTAAGGCGCATATCAGAGGATTAAATCCCAAAAAAGCGCCTGGTTGTGACGGAATTTCTAATTGTATGATTAGGAATTTTCCGGATAACCAGGTGCAGTCATTATTGAATATCATCAACAATTCACTGCGCCTCAAAAGATTTCCTCGAAGGTGGAAGCATGCCATCGTGGTCATGATCCCGAAAGAAGGTCAGAACCCGACCTTCCCGCAAAATTATCGACCAATCAGTTTGTTATGCTGTTCAGCTAAGTTGGCTGAAAAAATCGTTCTCGAAAGGCTTGACGATGAAGTGGAGGACAGAAATGTCCTACCGAATGAGCAGTTCGGCTTTCGTCGCGCTCACTCCACCGAGCTACAGGTTTTGAGGCTGGTGGAAAATACAATCTCTTCACTAAACACCAACAATAGTGCTCATATTGTCCTTCTTGACATAAGTAAAGCATTTGACAGAGTATGGCACGAAGGCCTGCTCTGCAAATTGATCGATTTCCACTTGCCTTTGAGCCTGGTGAAGTGGATAAAGTCGTTCCTCGTGGGTAGGACATTTCAGACCAAGGTTGACGATTTCCTCTCGGACCCGAGAGAAATTGAGGCCGGCGTTCCTCAGGGGGCAGTACTGTCTCCTGTATTATACGCACTCTTCACCTCCGATATACCACGAACCGAACACGTGAAAATCTCCTGTTCGCCGATGATACGGCCTTACTTTCCTCGTCAGCCAACCACCTGATGGGTGTTGTTTATTTGCAGAATGCATTAAACGACCTCCAGCAGTGGTACCTGGAGTGGAAAATAAAGTTAAATCCCGATAAAACACAAGCGATCTCGATGGGTCGCAAGAGAAACAACCCGGGGAGGAAGTGACTATCTCTGGAAGGAAATAGAATGGTCGGAACAAGTCAAGTACTTAGGGGTTACTGTGGATCGTCGGCTCACCTGGAAGCCGCATGTGAATATAATAAAAAACAAAATTGCTAAGAAAATCGGCGCACTTTACCCTCTGATTAATAGAAGAAGTAAACTCTCTTTAAAAAATAAAGTCAAGATCTATAAAATGATGTTCAGGCCTGTCATTTTGTATGCCTCGGCCGCCTGGGGCCAAACCTGCAGGACTAGCATTCGCGTCCTGGAACGGGCGCAAATGAAAGTCCTGAGGATGATAACGAATGCTCCGTGGTATGTGCGGAACGATCGGATACTTGAAGACTTGAACCTGCCTTCCATCAGGAGTATAATCAGAGACCGCAATCGGAAAGTATTCGATTGCTCAATAACCCACGAGAACCCCCTCGTGAGGAAAGCTACTGATTACAACATAGACGACCCCTCGCGCTTTAAACGTCCTAGGCACTCCCTGGAGTGATGGGCTATCTATCAACCTATCCCGGGTAGTGAAAGCTGCATCCTCTATAAAAAAATTATTTTTCAAAATCTAGATTCAAAATTCTTTCTCGGCCATTTTTGAGAACCGCCATCATGGGAAGGGCTGGAGACCGGTCTCCAGTCCTTATCCAGTCAAAATTCCAAATCCGTGAATGGCTGTTGCCCACTTGTTCGAAGCTCAAAGAGTAAGAGCCTTAGGGTTACACTCGTGTTAAGTAATAGTGATAGAAGATCCTGAACTGGATACCAACTGACATTAATAGTGGATATAACGAAGAATGAGACCATCCACCGTTTTCACTATTCGGACCAGAAAATGATAAAGTGATTGTGATATTTGGGTATACACTGTAGTACCTACATGAAAGAACCCACTGCTTTTTCCCACATAGGTTTTGGAATTGAACAAAAACATCCTTTTTATGTGTTGACAATTGCATCATTTGTCTCTCGAGAATTCGTTTGTACTTGAAATATTTAACAGAAACTCTTCGAATAGAAATCTTGATGATGATAGGTTACGAAGATATCTGTAAATGCTAGGCTAAAGTTGCCAATATATTTGATCTGCGGCATTCTAATCTGCCAAATATCTCTCAGGGAACTGTGTCCAAAATTCTTGCACAGTACAGAAAATTTGGACATGTTGAACCGCTCATTTGTAGTGGACGATGTGAAACCAAATGAGAATCCAACGTCAAGTTCACGCAAAATTGCGTTAGAAAATAATGTCAGCCATTCAACTGTCCTGGAAACATTTCATAAAGAAAACCTTCATTCCTATGAAATTGTATCAACCCAGGAATAAATCGAAGACGAACCAGATCGAAGAGTGCAGTTCTGCGAAAAAATTATGAACAAATTAGACAGAAATGAGATGACTCTTCAGTCTTTTTTCCGAATAATCAACTTTCACGCAAGATGGAGAAGTGAACGGGCAGAACTATAGATATTGGTCATAGAAAAACCCTCACTGGATGCGCAAGACACACACAAACAATATCCTCAGAAGGTAAACGTTTGGGCAGGTATCATCGGTAACCATATAATTGGACCAATTTTTGATAAAGGGAATATATGACAGGTGAAACATATTTGAATTTACCTATGAATGGTTGTTTCTGCCCCGCTCAACTTTTATCCAAATGAAGTAGATCCGGCCTACCGAGTGAAAACATTTGGTTGCAAGAAGATGGGTCAACACCCCCTTATGCTGTTACTGTAAGAGAGTAGTCGACGCGTATATTTTTTAACCGACGAAACCAAAAAGGAGGAGATTCTCTATTCGACACGTATATTATTTTATTTTATTTTTTATGTATGATCACGCACAACTTTCTACAGAGCGGTTCGATTCCGACGATTCTTTTTTAATTGGATAGGGTGTACTTCGAAGTTGGTCCCATTTCAATTTGAACAACAAAATCTATCCCTAAGGGTAGCAAAATGAAGGATATCGATCGTTCACCCTCTGAATTTTGGTCCGTTAACCGATTCTATCAGGCAAAACTTTGTAGTGGATTTTCTGATTTGGATGATTATTTTTTTATTAGAAAGGGTATACCTAATAGTTGATCATTTTCCAATTTGGAATGGACTGATCAACCCGTATGGGTGGAAAAATGAGGGATTTTAGAAGTAATAAAAATTAAGTAGGTAGTAATTAGTAGATTTCAGCAACAAAAAATTGAAAAATAAAAACTTTTTAACAAAAAATTAAACCGACGAAAAAATCAACCGAAAAGCAAAAAATAAAATAAACCTTCTTGGTCTGAATGATAATTGATCCCTTAAACTAATGTGAGCAACTGATTTTGAGTCGGCGCCAAACAAACTAGCAATTGAATTAGGTAAAGCGTAAAATGATAGCAGCGAGATGCACGGCTGCGTTTTGATAACTTCTTTCGAAGTAATATAATGATCTTCGATAATTGTTTGTTTGGCGCCGCCTCAGAATCAGTTACTCACATTAGTTCAGGAGCTCAATTATCATTTAGACTAAGAAGATTCATTTAATTGTTTGCTATTCAGTTGATTTTTTCGTCGGTTTAATTTTTTGTTGAAAAGTTTACCACGCATAACTTTTCACAGATTAGTTAGATTTCGATTATTATTTTCTCATTGGATAAGGTGTACCTTGAAGTTGGTCCCATTTGGATTTGAGAAAAAAATGTCACCCCTAAGGGTAGAAAAATATGGGATATTTACCCACTGATGTTTAACCCGTTAACCGATCTACCACTCATAACTTTGTACTGGGTTATCCAATTTGGATGATTCTTTTTTTATTTATACTTCATAGTTGATCATCTTTAAATTTGGAATAATAAACCCCTGAGGGTAGGAAAATAGGGGATAATTAATTTTTCATCTGTGAACCGATTCTGTTGAAACTTGGCACACATATGTGAGTAGTTCTGATGACACTACATCATAATGGATACCTGGAATCAATTGAGTAGGTAGTTATAAATGGATTTTAGCCCAAAAAAAATTAAAAATTAAAACTTTTTAACAAAAAATGAAACCGACGAAAAAAGAAACTGAAAATCAAAAAATTTAATAAACTTTCTTAGTCTTGATAATAATTGAGCCCCTAAACTGATGCATCTAGCTGCCATCATTTTACGCTTCACCTAATTCAATTACTAGTTTGTTACTCACATAAGTTTAGGAGCTCAATTATCATTAAGACTTAGAAAGTTAATTTTATTTTCTGCTTTTTAGTTTCTGTTTTTGTCGGTTTGATTTTGTATTCAATTTTTTTTTAAGTTTTCGTAAGTTGTAATTTCATAACTTCCATTTCAAATGAATCCCTGTTTATACCAAATACCTACTTCAGCAGGTTTGCTTGAGTCAAGGTTCCTGGTGGGTAGATTCGCACGAAAAATGTTCCTAAGGGCCAATCCATCGATATGGCTTTCGATTCTTCACACGCTTCATTAGCTTCACCTGAATGTATACAGGGTGTTACGTAAGTACGTGGCCAAACTCGAAGGGGTGATTCTTTGAGTGAATCTCAGACGAGAAGTTCCTATAACCAAAGGTCCGCAAATGCTTTGTTTTCAAGATATAGGGTGTCACCATTTAAAGAAAAAGTTTTTTCCTAAATATCTCAATAATACTTTAGCCGATTTTGTTGAAATTTAGCAGTGTCATTTGGGGTAGTAAGGGGCAACTAGATTGAAATCATCATGTCCAGTGGCAACCCAGAAGGCACCTTAACCAATATTTTTGACCAAAAAAATGTGCGCCACTGATTTTTTGCAATTTTTTTATATTTTTTTCGCATTAAGCAACTAAAACTCCAACTTTTTTATTTCAGCATTTTTTCATATATTGCTTTGTTTTTGAGAAAAAACATGAGAATCACTTTATTGCATGTCCCTGGGACAACATAATAAAAAATTTGAACTACCCAACCATCAAAAACTGGGGTGTACTTGTCATTTTTTTCCATATCAGTAGTCTATTCTAGTCTTAGAAATTGTTATCAAAAGCAATGCAAGCAATAATTTTTCTTTATTAATTATCAAAAAATGTTTTTATTGTTGTCCATGAACATGCAATAACGAGATTTTTATTTATGATTATACAATTAAAATTACACGAAAATCATCTATTGAATTTTTAGATTAACTGTTTTTGATGAAACAAAGAACGTTCATCATTACTGCAGTGTTTTGAAAGTAAAGTTATAGTGCCATGGAAGGAAAAACAATTGTTCAAACAAATTTGACTTTGATATAACTTGAAACAGTGCATACGTAATTTTTTGATAGTAATTATTTGGAGTGTTTCTAAGAGTTTTAGGCTATACAATTGGTTGCTGATATCAGAAAATGGTTCGGTTTAGAAACTCAGAAATGGCCGATATGCATTTTGTCAATGGAATGGCCCAAGGCAATTCCAGAGCGGCTAGACGCATTTATCAAGAAAGATATCTTCATCGCATTGTACCAGATAGACAAACATCTGTAAGAATACACGGAAGGCTATGCGAATCTGCGAGATCTGCAACGGTGAGAACAGTGGAGCTGGAGGAAGCAGTTTCACGTGAAGTTGCGCGTAGCCCCGATACAAGTACACGCAAAATTGCACAACAATTAAACATTTTTCGCTTTACTGAATGGAAAATTTTAAGGGACTATCAACTGTATCCTCACCACATACACCGTTTGCAAGTCTTATTACCTGCGGATTTTCCCAAGCGAGTTGTTTATTCTACTTGGCTTCTTCAACAACAGGCAGCATCTCCGACATTCATATCCCGTATATTGTCAACCGATGAATCGTGTTTTTTCCGAAATTCAATTTTGAACTTTTATAACAATCATATCTGGGCTGAAGAAAATCCCCCAGCGGTTATAGAACATAATTATCAACAACAGTTTTCCGTGAATGTTTGGGTTGGTATTGTGGGTGATTATCTCATTGGACCTCATTTTTCAACCACGAGATTAAATAGTCAAGAGTATCGACAATTTTTGGAATCTGTGTTCATGCACGATAGGGCCCCACCTCACTCTAGCATAGTAGCACGTCAATTTATGGATGCAACTTATGCAGAAAAGTGGATCGATCGCGCAAGTACACAGTCATGGCCACCCAGGTCACCGGATTCAAACCCCTGAGCTTTCTTCCTTTTGGAAGTCCCTCGTTTATAAAACTCCAGTCAACACTGAAGAGGAATTAATCCAACGAATACGGGATTCATGTGATCAGATAAGACATATTAATAACTCAATATCTGATGATTGTGACACTATAGGTGTATTTTTGTATATTTTTTTCTTTATATTCCAGTATTTTCTTTTGTTTAGCATCAACTATTTTTATTACCAATCACAAGTATCAGAAATGTATGTAAATTAGGATGTTACCTATTTCAAATAAAGATTTAATTTCAAATAAAGATTTAATACGCCGGAAATATTTTAACGTGTTCGGTAATGGATGTTAAGACGAGGTAATGCTTGCATTGAAGTTGAAGGAGGACATTTTGAGCAACTATTGTGTTACTTATTGTCAAATATTTTCTTACTGAAAAAAATTGCGTACCATTTGTTTAAGTGTGGTTTTAATAAAGGGTTCCTCTTCTTTCATGTTTTTTTTTTAATTTGCGGCGTTACCACATAACAATAAAGTTATTTTTATTTTATTTTTCAAAAACAGAGCAAAATACGAAAAAATGCTAACTATAAAAAAGTTGTAGTTTTAGTGGATTAATGCGGAAACAATACAAAAATTGCAAACAAATCAGTGGCGCACATTTTTTTTGTCAAAAATATTGGTTAAGGTGCCTTCCGGGATGCCACTGCACATGATATACCCAATCTAGTTAGGACTAAATTAGGCTCCTGCTACCACAAATAACACTGACAAATTTAAACAAAATCGGCTCAAGGATCATTAAGATATTTAGGAAAAAAACTATTTCTTTTAAAAATGTTGACACCTTGTATCTTGGAAACGAAGCATTACCGGACCTATGTTAATATGAACTTTTCGTCTTAGAATTGCTAAAAGAATCACCCCTTCGAGTTTGGCCACGTACACCCTGTATAACGGAATCTTTGAAATTAATTTTCACTCAGACATTCGAATTATTTGAAAGTTTGCACACGTATCAAGAACCGATGACAATATAATAATTTCATAGCTATGACCGGGATCGTCAGAAAAAAATGACTTATTTACATAACAAAGATTTGGTAACTGCGCTGATTTGATTTCAGCACTTTCACAAAATTAATAAAAACTTCCGATGTGGATGAATCAATCGAAGAGTTTTTTTTCGCGTAGTTCGGAAGTTTAATAACACGCTGTTGTCGCAATATGGACTAACAAGTTAAAAATAAAATTTTGGTTTAAAAACAAATTAAAAAAAAGTTTTTGTAGCAAAATGGATTAAAAAGTTCGAAATGAAATCATAGTTTGAAAAAACTAAAGAACACGCTCTTTTATTAAAAAGTACCCTCCACCTACTTTTCATATTGATTTTATTCTTATTATTTAAAAGTCTTCAGTCCATACTGCTATATAAGCGAGTTTCTTCAACTATTTTATTTTTTCTACAAGACCGTACATATACCACCAGAATATTCGGATTGTGTCTCCTTGAAAGTAATCGCAAATCGCCCTCACCTCCCAAATGAAAAACATAAATTTTAAATTCGTTGCCACACGCGAACATAGTGTTAGGAACTAACTCATTAATCACTGCTGAAAACAATATTGCCCTCCGTACAGGTCAGAGGGTCAAGAAACGACCACCACGATTATTATCGTCAGGGATGTAATTTATGATTTCCCACTTTGAGTGAAGTCGACAGGCTTGGGTTATCTCTACGTTTTGATCCTCGGAAACGGATCGCTGGCTTATGAGTTCGCACACTGTCAAATGGAGGCAATTCTTTCCAGCTCTCAGTCCCAGATTTGAAAAAAAAGAATATACTTATCGAATGTACTGTTTTTCAGAGTCGGAAATTCGAGAAATCCTTTCACAGCGAATGCCTTTACATCTACACGTGGTATGTCGGTACGTCAGTCAGGTCATCGTTGTTTATTCGTATTGAATGGAGTCCTATGGCGAATTTCAGTACTTTTGAAATGTTAATCCAATAAATAGGAACAACATTTCACCAAACTCTAACAAAAATTACAAAGCTGCTGAAATTCTGCATCCAGGTAATTGAATATATGAAGTATCCACTCAGCAATTCCAAGGCCAAGGCTCTAAAAATAAAGAAAAATCCAAAAACTTTTCAACAATACCTCACTTGCCAATATTTGACAAATAAAGTCATTTTCATTCCAATTTTTATTTTTCGATCTGAAATGCCATGTATTGTGTAAATCGCTTCACTCTTGATCAACTAACATGGAAAAAATACGACTTTGAGGCTTATGACTTCACAGTCGTTTTGAGAATTGTTCAAAAGTCGCAAATATGAATTTTTTCTGTTAACTTGATTTTTTAAAATGGAAAGGAGGTGGCTCGTCGGTTTTTTGTAACGAATAATTTGTTACGAATAATTTGATACCACACACTTTCACTTTATTTTCAATATTTTTCTGAATAATGAAGAATGTCACTGGGTCTGTTAAATGATTCGAAACTTCATGACCGTGTAGCCTGAATGTTCAGAAATACACCTGTTTTTGTTTCATTTCCATCAAGCGAATAGTGTTGAAGTTACGACAATTTTAGTTTCCGTTCTATTCAAATATTTCGGGCGAGCGCGCTATGCTCGCGTGACGTCATTTTACAACGCAACGTTCTCACCGTACACTCAATCATTGCTTTGCTATCGGATGTTCGACCACAATGATGTTTTTAACTCAAGTTTGTATGTGTTATAAGTATAATATTAGATATGGATGACGGTTTTGAAAAAGGACAATCTGATAACTTGCCGGAAATAGACGGGTTAATGGTTGCCCACTATTCTTCAAATAACTCCGATTTCTTGGCCGCCGAGATGCGAGGAGTAAAAATGCAAAAGTCAGTATTACGTAATAACATTTTACTTTTTATCATAACTCTTTTGATCCCTATAAGTACATATTTCTCATTACCAGTGTTTTATAAATGTACGTCATACGTCATATTGATACTATGAACATCTTACTTGACATTGAGTTCCTGAGAAGGAAGAATGCGTAGGTATTTGTAACAGGGTGGGACTTATTAAAAACAATACTGTGTTATTGTACCTACAAAGTTTGGATCATGACTTACATTTTGTATTTTTTTAATATGTAATGTAACAAGAAATTAACATAGTAAACATAACCTGAACATTAGGTACCAGAGGTACAAAACTTTTTAGAATTCGAACCCATGAAATATTTTTTTCAAAAGTAGGTTATTATTAGGATGCACGCGACTACACCTATTATTAAGCTAAGATGAAAAACCTGTCATATTAATTTCCTCTTGGTAAATATGAAATTACACCACCACACATGCACTCTGAATTGCCTCCTGAACACGAAAATGCGGCGGTCTCATACAGTTCCCGAGTTAGAGAACTTAAAAAAAAACAACTCATTTTCAAGCACCGTTTTCTCGCACAAAACTCACTCAAAATGCCTCCTTCTTTTCACCAGCATAAACAATACACCCCATATCACTTATTTTCGGCACAAATTTGCACAAAAGATCGTCGTTTTTATCGAAAAAATCCTCTCCTTCAAATTCACAGCTTTGCACAAATTGGAATTCCTTATTTCATGTTGGATAATGAATCACGACAATTGCACACATGAAATGAAGTAACTATTGCCTCATTTGAATTCAGTTGGGTAATAATAATCACCAACATGAAATAAATGAAGGCAAATTACTAAATTCTAATTGCCAAAAGTCTGAAATTGATTTATTTGTAATGTATAAGAAGGAGGATTTCGATAAAATCAATATTTAATGTGAAAGTTTGCGAAATAAGTGATTCAGGGTGTATTGTTTATGCTGGTAAAAAAAAGGAGGCATTTTGAGTGAGTTTTGTGCGAGAAAACGGTGCTTGAAAATGGGGTTAATTTTTTTTTAAACTTCTCTAAGTCGGGAACGGTATGAGACCGCCGCATTTTTCGGATTCGTGTTCAGGGGACAAAAACTCGTAAGAAAAGTATTTTTCCCATGTGTGGTGTAACTTTATATAAACCTTCCTCTTTAATGTGATCGTGGATACGTGCATTTTCATTTATTTTATTTTTTATATCAACTTACGTTTATTTTATTTCAGATCGGCTAGAAACAGCTTCGGCGACGATGCTATTGGATATGTAAAAGTTAAAAGAGGTATTTGAACATTGAAATGCCGAACCACCCCAGAACATCATGATTTGCATCCATTTCTATCGAGTTTTAGGTTCGAAAGCAACAATAAAAAACAACTTTTCGGGTGCATTAGTAGTTTTATTTGAACACTTTGGCACACTACACGATTTTCCAGTTTCTGGATTCGACATTTCTATCAATGTTCGACGCAAACTTCATACACACATCTCGGAAGCAGAGCACGCACTGACCGACCGTTGTAAAGTGACGTCACAGCGGCCAATGACTCCGCGTCGTCGCACGCCTATCTATACAATTAAATATTTCGGAATCTATAAGACATATCAAAAAAATATGTTTACGGTATTTTTTCATTTTCAATTGAGTGTATTGTAAGGTAAAAATCAGAAGTTGGTGATATTCTTCATTGCAAGAAGCGATCATACCTTATAACAAATAATACGCATTCGGTATACTTATGCACTAAGTCCTGTTATTCTAGTTATCCTGGCAAACAATTGAAACTGTTGCTGGGACTACCTAAACAAATAGGCTAATGAATATGCTGTCACTTTTAAAAATGTATTTGTTGCGTAGTTTATAATTTGATATGGAAAATTATACTAGAAACGAGAAACTTGACATGTTGCTGATTTACGGAGAAGCAAAAAAGAATGCAACTGACGCAGCTCGAATTTATGCTCAGAGATTCCCACTCGGCATTATTTTCCAAAACTGGAAAGGAAAATGCGAAATGAACAAGAAGAAAATGCCAATAACTTCATCATCAGAGAAGAAAAAAAAGTAGACGGTTGGCCTATGTTGAAGTGAATTAATTGTACGGCGTCAATTCGCCGAATTGTTTCTGAGTGTGTTATAAGTTACTCGTCCGTTTGGAGAATTCTTCACAAATATAATTATAGAGTCATTCAAGTACCAACTACAAGAATAATTTATTGCAACTGGTTTTTGACTAATAACAGAGAAGATGTAGGTTTTCCATTTAAAATTATTTATTCAGATGAAACTCGATTCACAAACTTGGGTCTGTTCAATCGGAATAATAAAAGGAACTGGTCTCAAACAAATTTAAATCTGATGCAAGAAGGAAATTTTCGAAAGCGATTTGGTTCCAATTTCTGGATAGATATTATCGAAGGAAAACTTTTGGGGCCAATTATTTTTGATTTCATTGAATATTTGCAACTGGGTTATAGTTATTCTAATCCCAATTGGAACGGTAATGAAAATGAGAGCACTACGAGGAGTGTTCATATGCACTGCCCGGCAAATTACAACTATTTTCAAAAATAATGTTGAGATATACGAAAACATAGAAAATGAATTCAATGACTATTTTATTTCGAGTATTGAACAAATTGTCAGCAACCTAACGAGTGTTGAATTTATTATAAGAGAAGCCTCCCATTTTGAAAATCGAGCGGTAAACCCAAATAAAAGACTTGATCACTTCGAAAAACTTTCACTTGGAGAACTCAAAAACATTATCTTTGAGCAGCAGAACAAATTTTCAGAAGATGAAATAGATTTTAAATTAATAAAAAATACTCTTGATGTCTTTGGTTATCCTCTCTTACACTGTATTAACACCTCTTCACAACTTGGAGAATTTCCCGATAATTTGAAAACCTCAGTTGTAATTCCAGTACCAAAGATAACCAGCACTAAGAATATTGAGGAACATAGACCTATTAACACTTTACCTTGTTTGGAAAAAATATTAGAATTGTCAACCTATAAACAATTCACAGCATATCTTGATACTCAAAAACTACTTAACCAAGACCAGTCAGGCTTTCGAAGCGGTTTCTCGTGTGAAACAGCATTGCAAAAAGTAGTGAATGACTTTAAATATGCTATGGACGAAGGTAAATCTATTGTAGCGGTGTTCTTAGATTTACGTCGTGCATTCGAAGTTGTAGATAGAACAATCTTATTAAATAAACTCAAATATTACTTTGGAGTAAATGCATCCTCATATAAATGGTTCGAGTCGTATTTAGAAAATAGATATCAAAAAACTAAAATCAATAATAAAATATCACAAAAAAGAACTGTTTCAACTGGAGTACCACAAGGAAGTGTATTGGGCGCCATACTTTTCATATGTTTTATCAATGACATATTAGATCTGGATTTGGGCGAATGTAAAACACACCTATTCGCAGATGATACCATCGTCTACATTATGGGTGATGATATTAATAACTTAATAGGAAAACTAAACCAACACCTTAAAAAACATCACGACTGGTTTAATAATAATAAGATCGTTGTCAACGTAAATAAATGTAAATACATGATAATCAAAAACAAACGAAAAATGCAAGAAGTAATTGATTGCAATGTTCAATTTGACGGAAGAGATCTAGAACGTGTGAGCCATATTAAATATCTAGGTATAATTATTGATGAAAAACTTACCTTTAGTGAGCACATTGATTATCTTTCAAAGAAAATATCTAAAAAAATAGGATTTGCATATAGGATTAGCAGAACAGTAACTCAATACACTGAACAATCAATATATAATAGTATAATAAAACCCCATTTTGATTACTGTTCCTCTATACTCTTCATGTGCAATGAATCAGATATTCATAAACTACAGATTCTGCAAAATAGATGTATGAGATTCTTACTAAATACCAACAGATATGAAAATGTAAACAGAATGCAAATAAAGTTAAATTGGCTGTCAATTAAGAATTCAATTAAGGTTCGTACAATGATTTTTATTTACAAACTTATAAACAATATGTTACCAGAATATTTGTCTACAAATCTACAGTTCCGCAATGAAATACATTCATATAATACACGCCAAAAAAACCACATAAACGTTCGTCAAACCAACCTGATGTGCACGAAAAAAAGTATCTTTGATGCTGGAATCGTAATCTATAATAACCTACCCGATTTTATCAAACTGTCTCGTAATATAAATATTTTTAAAAGTATTATCCGTCAATATATATTAAACGATCAATTTCAGTAATTAAACGTCACATTCTATAGGGCGATCTAGGCTATTCTTGTTCTCAGAATTGTTCAGGTATAGGGATTTCTCTGTACTTTTTAAAACTGTGTTATATCATGCTCTGATAGAGCTATATTTTAATTAACTAACAATTAGCGTTTTACGTTTCTACTAATATTTATTCATTGATGTCTTTTATATATTGTATTTATCAATACTAACTCACCTCATCTCTGTATCTTTGTGATAAAACGATATTGTATTAACAATGTTAAATAAATAAATAAATAAAAAAAATAAATTCATATACTACCAGTGTTTTTGCTTTCCTTCTCGAAACTTTTTATGTCGGTCCAATTGGGATTATGAATACTATTCCACGTTGGTATCTATTTTCAACAAGAGCGCACCCCACAACTCTCAATTCGTAAGAAAATATCTGAATGACACCTTCCCAGAGAAGTGGATTGGCACCTATTCAGTGGCCTGCGAGGAACATTCTTAAATTGTCATATTTTTCCATAATGTATTATTTCTTTTTCATATTCTAGATCATCAGATCTTACTACGCTAGATTTTGTTTCTGAGGAACAATTTGAAATCAGGGTTTGAAACACCATCAGCTACTCGTGAAGAACTGGAGTATAAAGTATGGGTGGCATTCCAGAACATCACTGCGGAACAGCTAATCAATGTGGTGCGCGCAACAATTGAAAAAGATAAACTTTGAACTTAAATGAATCTTAAAACGACTGTGAAGTCATAAGCCTCAAAGACGTATTTTTCCCATGTTACTTGATCAATAATGAAGCAATTCACATGATCCATGGCAGTCTAGATCGAAAAATAACAATTGGAATAAAAATGACTTCATATGTCACATGTTGACAAGTGAAGTGTTGATGAATTAAGAATGTCATTCTCGATCGAAATAAGTAAAAATATATAGGATTTCCCATTTAAAAATCGAAAGTTGTGGTCATTTCCGGTCAAACCGAAAGTACGTCAAAGCAAGTAAATATGTCAAAAAATTTACTACGAACTATAATACACCACCCCCAAATCTTCAAAAATGAAAAAGAATCCCCTGGTATATATATATATATATATATAGTGTGACCCTTTTAAAATGGAACAACCCCTGTAGAATACGCATTTTTCTATCAATCTGAAAAAAAATAATTTAATATTAAGCATCACAAACTGTATTTTGACACAAATTTTCATGATTTTAGTTCCATTTCCAAGGCAGTCTATGGTTTTTTTTCTTCGTCAAAAACGACAAAAGTTTATTGGGCAATTTTTGTTTTCAATTTTGACTACACCACTGGATTTGTAGTTGTTATAAATAACTTCAATAAACATTTCATGAAAAAATATTGGTTAACAACGAAGTTACAACAACTTTAATTTTAGAAACAAAGTATTTTATTATAATTTTTATTTAGATTATAGATATATTTAAAATCTGGCAACACTGCCAATACGAAGGAGAACACCAGTGCACTTGAATAGTGAAAATCCGAAGACAATAGCTCATTCCGATCTACAGTTATAACTCCTGAAAGTATGGTAATGTGAGCGATTTGTGGTGGAAGCGATTTTGTAATAAAATTCTGACTACGCTACTGGATTTGAAAATTATATTTCCTCAAAATTATTTATTCAATAGTAGGTTATAAGTGTATTCGAAAATAATAGAAATTTATAAATTCGTTTTCAAGTTATGTGGTAGTACATTCTTCTAAAAACGAAATGAACAGAAACAAGTATTTATTCAACAATAAAACGCCATTAAGCAAAAACCAATACTAAAGCTAACATTAATGTAGAACTAAATATTTAAATTTTTGTGGCTTTTACCAAACCTCCATTCAGTTCGATTTTTTACACTATTTCTTATTTGTTGAGGTGTAGTTTCGGCACAAGCTTGTCGTATTCTTTGCATGAGTTCAGTTCGATTCCTTGATTTCATTTTGTATACTTTTTGTGTCCGAATACCCCAAAGAAAAAAGTCTGGTATTGTTAGATCAGGCGATCTAGGTGGCCATTCAAATAAGTCACTACCTCGTCCTATCCAATGATTTGGGAACATTTAGCCACCGTTTAAAAATCCTGGAATTGTGAACGGAACAGCCGTCGAACTGAAAATGTAAATTTTCTCGATCCGCAAGTGGAATTTCTTCTATTTCGTCCGATAATAAATAAATTTAAATATTAAGTTTTACATTAATGTTAGTTTTAGTTTTGGTGTTTACTTAATGGCGTTTTATTGTTGAATGAATACTTTAAAACCTGTTTCTGTTCATTTCGTTTTTATCGGCTATGGAAGAATGTACTACTGCATAACATAAAAACGAATTTTTAATTTTCTGTTATTTTCGAATACACTAATCTCCTACAATTGACTAAACTATTTTGAGGAAATATACCTTACAAATCCAGTGGCGTAGTCAGATTTTCATTACAAAATCGCTTCCATTACCATACTTCCAGGAGTTATAACTGTAGAACGGAATGAGCTATTGACTTCGGATTTTCACTGTACAAGTTCACTGGTGTTCTACTTTGTATCGACAGTATTGCCAGATTTTGAATATGTCTATAATCTAAATAAAAATTATAATCAAATACTTTGTTTCCAAAATTGAGATTGTTGTAACTTCGTTGTTAACCAATATTTTTTTATGAAATTCTGATGGTTTTCATTAATAACGACTACACATCCAGTGGTGTAGTTTGATTTTGAAACAAAAA
This sequence comes from Gonioctena quinquepunctata, assembly GCA_018342105.1. Lineage (NCBI taxonomy): Eukaryota > Metazoa > Arthropoda > Insecta > Coleoptera > Chrysomelidae > Gonioctena > Gonioctena quinquepunctata. The sequence goes on from JAFIRS010003510.1 coordinate 73,419, forward strand.
TTGCCTACTGAACTTTTGCCGTTTCTAACAAAGAAAAAAAACCATAGAGTGCCTTGGTAATAAAACCAAAGTTATGAAAATTTGTGTCAAAATACAGTTTTTGATGCTTAATATTAAAATATTTCTTTTCGAGATTGATAGAAAAATGCGTATTCTACAGGGGTGGTTCCATTTGAAATGAGTCACACTGTATATATATATACATATATATATATATATATACATATATACATATATATATATATATATATATATATATATATATATATATATATATATATATATATATATATATATATATATATATATATATACATATATATATATAGGGTGTTGGTGAATAAGTGCGACAACTTCAGGGGGGATTCTGCATGAAAAAATAATGACAGTTTATTGCTATATAAATTTTGTCCGCAAATGCTTTGTTTTCCGAGATACGGGGTGTTGAAGTTTTTTTTGAAAATTGACTATTTTTTAATTGTTCTGAAACCGGTCGAGATATGCAAATATGGTGAGTTTCAAGAGGTAGTTATTGCGCATTTTTTGACATGTAATTGAGAATTTTATGTTCATCATTGGCGCGCATACGGATAATGATAAATTTTTGTAAAGAAAAAAATGGTACGCCACTAAAATATTTCAAATAAAAATATTTTTTTCATTTCCTCATTCAATTTGTGACAAAAAATATCTCCTGCCTTCCAGTTTGGTATAATATTATCAAAAATAATGGAAAATTATACAAATGCGGAATTGTCAGACATGCATTTTGTTTATGGTCGAAGTAATGGAAATGGTCGGCAAGCTCGACGATTGTATGCTGAGTTGTAGAGTACCCCATCACACAATATTTGCTCGTCTTCACCAACGTTTGCGCGAAAATGGTACATTTACGAAACTAACGGCTGACTGCGGGCGCCCTCGAGAAGTACGAACTGTGCACCTAGAAGAAGCAGTTCTCGAGTTAATTGCGGAGTCACTGTATTTACAATTCTTAAAGAACAGCAATTGTATCCGTTTCATATTCAACGTGTGCAAGCTCTACTTCGAGACTTTTTTCCGCGCCTAGTTTTTTGCCATTGGATTCTTCATCGAATCGCTCAAATTCCTAATTTTTCAAATGGCGCTTTGTTTCCATAACAATCACCTGACAAAAATCCACATGGAATCTTTGAAGCTCATTCTCAGCATCAGTTTCCAGTAAATGTATGTTTGGAGTACCTACTTGATGATCATTTAATCGGTCCATATTTCCACCCAGAACGACTAACATTTCTATTATTTTAATTTCCCACAGGAAGTTACCTGTTCTTCTTGAAGAATTTCCTCCACAGATGAGACAACACATCTGGTTCATGCATGATGGTGAACTAGTCCATTCCAGCATTATTGTACGTGATCACATAGATACAATCTATCCAAATCGATGGATTGGTAGGGGAGGTACAGAACATTGGGAAGCTCGATCTCCGGATTTAAATACTATATATTTTTGCATTTCAGGTTTTCTTAAGTAATTAGTTCATGCCACTCCCGTCGAAAATGTTGAAGACCCGAGAAATCGAATTATAGCCGGCTGTGAGATAATAATGATAAGAAATACACCAGGAATATTTGCGCGAATACGACAGTCGATGAGGCGAAGGGTTGAATCTTGTATCACGTCTGAGGGAGGTCATTTTGAACATTCGTTGTAGCTTTGCGCCTATTTATTTATTAGTGTTATTTTCTGTTATTGTTCTGGTTTAACGTTATCGTATTAGATAGTTCTTGATAATGAATTGAAGAAATGAAAAATACGCGTTTTTTTTTGCATAAAAACGATGCCCCATACGAAAAAAAGGCATGAGAGATTTTTCGTCACAAATTGAACAAGAAATTCAAAAATTATTTTTCATTTGAAATATCTGGCGTACCATTTTTTTCTTCAAAAAAAATCAGATCATTACCCGTATGCGCACCAATAATGAATTTTCAATAGCATGTCAAAAATTGCGCAATAATTACCTCTTGGAATTCACTGAATTTCATTCGCATATCTCGACCGATTTCAGAGAAATAAATAAATAGTCAGTTATTAAGAAAAACTTTAACACCCTATATCTCGGAAAACGAAGCATTTGCGGAAAAAAGTTATATAGCAAACTGTCATTATTTTTTATGCAGAATCACCCTCTGAAGTTTGTCGCACTCATTCACTAACACCCTGTATATATACATGAAATGCACAAAATTATAGATACGACATCTATAATTTGCAACATAGTGCCGTGGAGGTCACCAACAATTGTCAGTATAGAGCAATCCACAACACCAAGAGTCAAGATTCTAGTGCATTCAGAGTAACGCAAACAATAACAAAAGAAGAAATAAAGTTTTGTTTCAACTTAAAGGGAGCCCACCATTCGCCTACAGCTGTTTCAAGGTTTTCCAATCATCAGGAAGGCTTGTGGTCTCCTTCGAACTTGAAACAAATCTCTCAGAGGCAAGGATAAAAATATGAAATGCACAAAATTATAGATGCGACATCTATAATTTGCGAAGTGAAACTCAACATGTGCCGTGGAGTTCAAAGGCAGGAAATTTCGTGCAACAACGCACTACAAGATTTACTTTTGGTGTTGTGGATTGGCCTATACTGACAATTGTTGGTGACTATTGTTTCGAATTCACTTCATATCACATATCATTCACATTCATTCACTTCATTCAGTTGCAATTTCTGACACTACTGAAAACTAATCAAACCAAACGTTCTCATGAAATTGTCACTGCATATTTCAATGAACAAAGCCATCAAGATAATTATTTCAACCACATGCCTTTGTTACAGGACAAAGTGGATGGAATAGCCCGGTGAGATAGACTCGTCAGCTGCAGTTTGGTTAGAAAATTTGGGAGCAGTGCAAGTTTTGAGGGTGCGATTCATCTCATACTAGTCGAAATACGAAAATGTGGTAGTGAGTTTGCAGAAAGCTGGCAGATGGGAGGGAGAGAGAAAATTCCGTTCCATGGAAGAGGTATCATTGAAGATGAATGTCAAAATAGTAGTGATCTTATGAAAGGACTCCATTTTCAAAGTGTGTCGATAATATTTGCAATTCATATACAAAAAAACTGATGGAAAATATATTCGTTTATCTTTTTGTCAAACATATGGTGAAATAAAGGAATGTACATGATTGGAACATAATCAATAATCTGATTCTTCTGTGAAGAGAAAGATGAAAAAAAAAGAAATTTGATGTATAAAGTAATTATATCTTTGGTTGTCAAGGGCTCTCTCAGTAAAAAAAGGGAACGAATATTTTCGTCAGTTATGAACACAATTGATAACATAATGGATAGTGTTGTTTCAGCATTGTGGCACACTAACAAAGGGCTTAGGACAGTTTCATTATATTGTTCGAAATCTAGTTTTATCATCACCATTTTCGCTTAAGAATAATTTGGAAAGATTTTTCCAGGTTAACAACAAATGAAAAATTTTGGGACATTTGTTGAAATAATTAAATATGCCCCAAATTTCAATAAAATATCAAATATGTAATATCGGTTTTGTGTTGGTATTCTATGAGTGTGTAAATTTATTGAAACATATTTACGTCCACTTCATGGGTATTTTTTAGTTATCTTTTTCAAGTAAATGTTTATTAATGGATATTCTCAAATGCATTAGACAAATTCTAGCAGTAATTTTTTTTAACCAATAATCAAGCGAGAACAAAGTATGAAAATGCCATATTGACAATGTCCACTCAGTCATCTGATAATTTCAGGTGCTAGTGAGTCAGGCTCCCCAAACTCAAGTTTCTGCATGGAGATTTCGAAAACCTTAAGAGAAATATAATTTTAGAATAAGAGCATATTCTCTGTGATATTTTTTCGAAAAAACCAACTTTATTTCCAGCATTTCTTATTGACGTGGTGAAATAATTCGATAACAAATACAAATAACTGGTAAACTCATAAAATGATAAAAATCATTGAATATCTAACTTCCGCGGATTCTTAATAAACGAATCAGAAAAACAATTATCAAAAATCAAATAAACAAAATTCCTGAAACATTTATTGAATCTGAGTTTGAGATTCAAACATACCTAAAACTTCATGATTATAATATACCTAGTCGATTACTTTCATATATATATATATATATATATATATATATATAATATATATATATATATATATATATATATATATATATAGGCTGTAAACTAAGCTCTTTCATAATTATTTTTTTTACAAAAAGCCAGAATAATAATAAAAAAAGAGTTTTTTACCAGAACTTCGTCAATTCGCGTTTGAAAGAATTTGATTGAAAAATATTTTGTTTTGTTTTTTTTTTATTTGTTTATCTCGAAATTTCAACCACTGTAATGCGTTACAAAATGACATTATACCCTTCTTATCCACGGGTGTGCAAGATTCGATCACATCCTATATAAATATACATATATATATATATATATATATATATATATATATATATATATATATATATATATATATATATATATATATATATATATATATAAATATATATAATATATATATATATATATATATATATATATATATATATATATATATATAAATATATATATATATATATATACCTATATGTTTGGATAGGTTTCCGCAGTCATGATTATTATGAATAATATAAGTTCGGGTTGAACCGCGTCTATAAATTTGGTAATTTCGACGATTCGGCTATCATTTTGGAGCATTTTCAAGAAATGCCTTCAGCTGTTCGATCTTGAAACAAAGCTCTCAGAGTTCGAGGAAGACCACAAGCCGTCTTGCTGATTGGGAAACCATGCTGTAGGCGGATGATGGGCTCCCTTGAAGTTGTAACAAAACTCTCTTTCTTCTTTTGTTATTTGTTTGCGTTACTCTAAACGCACTAGAAGGTTGACTTTTGATGTTGTTGATTGGCCTATACTGACAATTGATGGTGACCTATGCTTGCACGAAATATCCTGCCTTCGACCTCTACGGCACTAGGTTCGAGTTTCACTCCGCGAATTATAGATGTCGCATGTATAGTTTTGTGCGCTTCGCATTTTTAATTCCTGCCGGTAGATATCAGAAATTTCGTGTCATTGAATTCCACTTCATTAGGTTTAAGCTTCACTCCGCAAATTATAGGTGTCACATCTATAATTTTGTGCATTTCACATTTTTATCCTTGCCGGTAGATATTATCACTCTGAGAGATTTGGTTCGATTTCGAGAAAGACCACAAGTCGTCCTGATGATTGACAAACCACGAAACAGTTGTAGGCGGATGGTGGCTTTCTTAGAATCGAAACCAATACCTCTTTCTATCGTTATTTGTTTTGAAGTACCCTAAACGCACTAGAAGTTCGACTTTTGGTGTCGTGGATTGGCCTATACTGACATCTGTTGGTGACTGTCAGTCAATGTTGCACGAAATTTCGTATCATTGAATTCCAGTTCATTAGGTCTAAGCTTCACTTCGCAAATTATAGATGTCACAGCTATGATTTTGTGCATTATCCTTGCCGGTAGGTATCAGAACTCTGAGAGGTTTGGTTCGAATTCCAGAAGGACCACAAGTCGTCCTGATGATTGAAAAACCATGAAACACATATATATATATATATATATATAAATAATATTTAAGTCTTGAATTTTTTTTTTAATATTTTTTTGAGAGTGTTTTCTTGGTTTTGGATTCTTTGAAAATATAATGTTTCAGTAGTTTGTAGGTGAAGACGTTCCTTCCTGGCCGGGACATTTTCAAATCCTAATTTTGTTCTTTGCTGGAAATCAAAATATTTTGCAACGAGCAAACACGAATTCCATGGCAAGATTCACGTCTCTGTCAGCCATGTAATGAACGCACGCACAACGAAGAAAATAAATATTCCCGGAGTGAATAACATTACCGAATTTCATAACTATCGCCACTAAAACATAATTTGGCACAAAAACCGGAACCCTAACTGTATAATTACAACACCTCATTGGTAATACCACGATCATTAGTCATAGTTAGTTTAAAAAAAAACGAACTTTCTGCCAAGGTAGATCACCTGTTTGTTTGTTTCTCCTATGTTTGTTACAGAAAAATATTTTGGTTCCCAGCGAAGAAACCTTTTCCAAACCATGTATATTGAGAAAAATGAAGAACTACTAAAATATTGGGTTTTCAAAGAATCCAGAACCTAATAAAAACCTCACAAAATATATATATATATATATATATATATATATATATATATATATATATATATATATATATATATATATATATATATATATATATATATATATATATATATATATATATATATATATATATATATGAAGGATGTTGCCAAATGAGTGCGAAATTTTGTAGGGGGTGATTTCTTGTCGAAATTTGAATGGGGTCATTCATGTGAATAAAAGAAAGCTCTTAGGCCTTTCTTCAAAAAGGTATACTCTTTGAAAAATGAGAAAAAATATTTTTGTTTTTCTTGAAATTGTTGTAATTTTTCAAGGGGGTAAAACATGCAACCCCTATTAAATATTTTATCCGAATTTTTTAACAAAACAAAATTACTCAATTTCAAAATGTGTTGAAACTCCTGTGTTGTTTTCGTTATAGCAATAGTTTCTTATTAAAAAAAAAAACAACATCGTGCACGAACGGATCTTCTGTGAATGGAATCGAAAGAATTTAGTAGCTGCCTGTCACGTTTTGGTTGTACAAATAATGAAGCGGAATGATTTTGAAATATTACGAAAAAAGTCATAATTTGCAAACAAAACGTGATAGCCACCTACTAGATTTTTTAGATTCCATTTACATAAGATCCGTTCATGAACGATGTTAAATTCAATCTTCTCATCCAGAAACTATTGCTTCAACGGAAACAACAAAAGAGTTAAAAACGTTTTGCAATAAATCTTCCTCAATTGAGAAAAAAAAATTGTTGAAAAGTTCTCGTAAAAAATTAAATAGGGTTTGCATGTTTCACCCCTTTGAAAGATCACAACAAAATACAAAATATATAGTTAGCCTTTTTATGGGTAGAACACGCCCACGAAATGCCATTTCTTCAATTCTTCAGCAATTTCAACTCATTTTTTTTCTCATTTTTGGAAGCGTGGAACTTTTCAAGGAAAGGTCGTTCACATGAGAGACCCCCTCAAATATTTGACAAAAAATCACCCCCTGAAAACTTTCGCAGGCTGTAATCTAACCTCTTGCACAGCTGTAAATGTCGAGTGTATAATGCCGTTTTATAACGAATGATGGTGGTTAAAAATATGAAAAAAAAAGAAAACATTTTTGGTTCTTTGTAAAATTCGAACAAATTTTGGGTAACGCCGCCCGCCTAATTTCATGTGACCTGCTCAGAAAAAAACTTACCGAATGCAATGAACATTCAACTTATACAATACAATACAATATTTATATATATATATATATATATTTATATATATATATATATATATATATATATATATATATATATATATATATATATATATATATATGAAGAAAGAGATATTTGTTTCGATTCCAAGAAAGCCACCATCCTCCTAGCTGTTTCATGGTTTTTCAATCATCAGGACGACTTGTGGTCCTTCTCGAATTTGAACCAAACCTCTCAGAGTTCTGATACCTACCGGCAAGGATAATGCACAAAATCATAGCTGTGACATCTATAATTTGCGAAGTGAAGCTTAGACCTAATTAACTGGAATTCAATGATACGAAATTTCGTGCAACATTGACTGACAGTCACCAACAGATGTCAGTATAGGCCAATAGACCAAAATTTCGCACTCATTTGGCAACATCCTTCATATATATATATATATATATATATATATATATATATAAATAATATAATAAATAATTCAAAATCTACCAGAGAAATTTTAGTTTTGAATTTCGAGTTCTAGGATCTCATCGGGAATGTCCCACATATTACCAAATATACTGGATGTGGAGGAAATATGAACAAAAATTGCATAGCTTTTGAGTAAATGAAGTCTGCTTTTCAACTACTGATCGACAAGGTACGACCTAATTCGATTGATTCATCATCTCTTAATTCAATCGAAATATCCATTCATAAACTCGAAATACTTCCGGAAAAATTTACAAGGTGTTATTCTAAATGAGTATTATAATATTCCCATAGGAATTTTTTTTTGTGATATTTTTTCTGGGAGTACCTATGTCTTGAAGAAATATGGAACACTTGAGCAAATAACATAGACAATCGATCACTCAATATACATTAAGTATTCAATAAGCTCTTTGTCGGTTTCTCTTCTAGTCAATATTATGCTTTCATACATTGAACTCACATTGCGTTGGAACGTTATAAAAAAACTTCAAAGGCTGTCGATATAGTTCTAAGATAGATTACATAATGAAATGTGTTGAAATCATGAGATGTTTCCAATATGAAATTGTACAGTTGTTGTGAATCCAATATGAGCAACGATTCATCGAGATGTTTCGGTCTTCTATTCTGATGAAAATCCCCCACGAAAGTGAAAATCCAATGTATTATAAATGCATTGTCCCATCATAGCCCCAGTAGGGAAAATGACCACTTTTCTTGAATTATGCTCGCATCGTAATGCTTTCTGTCGGTATAAGTTATTTATGTCATTTTCATCCTTTCATTTCGTATTAAAGCACACCGAGGACATATGGAGAATGAAATATGTAGAACAGTTGAAGGCTTGAGAGAAAGCATGTCAAGCTATAATTCATATGTAGCAAATAGCAAAGATGAATTTTTTTCACATCAACTCTCAAGATGAAATTCTACGCCAAAAAGGATGACTCGTACCGGGCTATGCAAATTATATTTATATAATCTGGGTACGAAAGTTCACAGTAGAATTATTTGTTTTACAATTTGAAGTTGTTTTTCCACAGTGGAAAACTCGTTGTACCATTATAATTTGATTATGATTGTATGGTTCATCTAGGAGTTTTGGAACCTCAGTGGAAATTTTAGTGAATAAACGAACAATCTTTTTCACGGAAAGTGCTTCCAGAATTTATTATTAATTTCATGCTGTTTCAGACACAGGAGCAAACAATAAATGCTTGTCCTGCCATTTGGCACGGTGCATTGGAATAATAATTTGAATATGGGCCATACTCAATTTTTCACAGATTCTTCAATATTATATCGGATATTACTGAATAAAAAGCACATTTGTCTTGGGCTCTTTCAGTATTCACAATGTTGTCAAATGAATTGATATCGATGTAAATTTGTGGAACAATGGGTCGAACTGATCTAATGTAACGTAAATGAAGTTTTCTTCATTAGAGTGGGAATAAAACACAACAAACAAAATCCATCAAAACCTGGCTTGTTGAGGAATTACTTTTAGATTTTTGTCGCATTGCACTGTGTTCCTAATTATCTCAAAATATTCCTGAGACGTAAGCACCGATATATTAAAGGATATATATGATTGAAATAATCCAAAACTTTGCGTAAACCGTATAGATTATACATGTTTGACCTACTACGAAATACTATTTTGCCCAATATTTTGTATAATGCGTCTCTATGATTTTGTCGGGAAAAATATGTTGAGTTCGTTTTTGATACTTGATATAAAGTAACACGCAATTATATTAACAAAACCTCATATTGAGATCACGATAGTGACCTTAATTTTGGGCACACCCTGTGATTCGGCAAAGTTTATATAAATTTTATAATTGTCCTTGTTCAGAGTGGTACTTGAGAAAAAAAGGCTCGAAACCAGGAATCTGGTATTGCGTAACTCCAATTCTCTTTTTACCTGTACATAAGTTTTGGAAGAATTGTTTTATCCTTTCTACAAAATCCAAAAGTTCTGAAACACTCAAGATTTCAACATTTTTCTCAAACTGTTTTGGCTAGGTGGCAGACACTTTATATTTAGAAAAATGAATAGATATACTCTGACTCCATGTATATCTTGATTTCATGACTATGCTATTCGCGAAATTTCAGGATTAGCTACCCAGCATAAAGGAAACGTTCGATTTGAATTCTCAGAATCGAAGCAGAATAGATTTCTGCCCAATGAAAAAAATCAAAAATATTTTTTCGACAACCAATAGAATATTTTGCTTTGAAAGATATTGAATAAGTGACAATTTCATGTGAATGACTCCCATGACTCAAAAGTTTCGCTGAACCGTAGTGAAAAAAATCAGGATGTTAAATTTTTTTCTGTAACATTCGCGATACCCAAAATCACCCTTGGAAATGTTATTTGGTTGGAGAGCCAGAAGATTAAAAAAAATATCGGTCGGTTATTTATCCATTCTCTGAAACTAAGTATATGAATCATTTTTGGGAAAGTTGATTTTTGGCAATAACTATCATTTCAATAATCGATAGTGGAAAATACTACTATCGAGTCTAAGTGCCGTTTTATACTCACTCACTTCACTACCTAATTCTAATTGCAATAATGTAAAGCTTGGAAAAATCTTTTATTTATATATTGTCAACTTAATCGTTCTATTGACTCGGGGAGATCAAAAGACAGCAGGTCCAGATGTTTTGAGACATTTACTTTCCTTATCAGTATTTTTCAGGTTGTTTATTTCGGTTATTGTACTTGAAAAACAAAATATTTTTTGGTTGATTCCATACCTATACCTCAATGAGAATAATCAAACGTCCTGCCACTAGCCCCCCTTCATATTTCTAGGATAAAAACTCCCATTGTAAATGAAATCCTTGAGGCCTAGAGTAGATCCTAGTTGTAGAAGGAAAATGTCCCTATCAAAAAGTAGGAGGGTGATACTATTTATTTATTGAATGTATGTTACATTTTCAGAATATATAATGAACAGATGGTCAAATGTTACTGGATGTCATACAGGGTAGGTTATAATTCATGTGATGATTTTTAGTGAAAACTATTTTTGTTTAATAGATACTAAAATTAGTATGGTGTATAAAATTTATGATACTTATATTCGATGAATAAACATACAACTGCTATTCAAATCGATTCGTTTAATTTTCTGCAAATATAAGTTTGAAAAAAAAAACAACCCTGAGGATAGGTAAAATAGAGAATGATTGATTGTTCACCCACTCAATTTTTACCTGTAATTCATACTGGGTTATCTGATTCAGATAATTCGTTTTTTATTGAATATACTTCGAAGTTGGTCCCATTTGAATTTGAAAAAATCTACTCCTCAGTGTAGAAAAATAGGAGGTGATTGATTTTTCACCTGTGAAAGAATTCTGTTGGAACTTGGCCCAGGTATGTATGTAGGATGACACAACAACATAATGGGGACCTGCGTTAATCTGATGATGGAGACGAAAGACAGTCGAAGGAAATCCTCAAGGACCTCGTTTAATTCATCTTGATGAGATCTTTAGACCTAGCTGGCTGATCTTCGACTCGGAAAACCCCCAAATACCAAGTTTGATTCGAATCGGACCATAATTACAAAACTCATTTGTCATCTTGGAACCGTCATCTTGAATTTATGAATTTTGACAAAAAATTAATGATCTCCGACTCCGAAAACCGGCACATACTAATTTTGAAGAGAATCGGACCATAATCACAGATATCGTCGGCCATATTGGAGCCGCCAATTTGATTTCATCAATTTTGACAAAAAATTCATAAAATTCGACCCCAAAAACCACCAGATTCCAATTTTGAATCGAATCGGAACAAAAAACAAATCTCGACCGTCATCTTGGAGCCACCATTTTTTTTCTCTGAAAAATAATGCATTGTCACCGGAGTTATGAACACCCGCCAAATTTCAAAGTAATCGGACCACGGGAGTGGGTCAAATTTAACTTATAAGATTTGATCACATACCCACAGACATCGGGAAAGGTGAAACTCAATACAAACTTGAAAAACCTGAAAAAAATATCCGCAGAGAGAAATGACAACTGTGTATTTTATTTCAATCTACTATTATAACGACCAACCTATTTGAGACAATTCATCAAGAAATATCATCATGGATTCAATATGATCAAAATGATTATTCGATATCCAGGAATTTCTTTACTCCATACCATGATTCATCTACCTCAAATTCCTGCTGGAATAAGATTTCTTCTCCAACGTTATCAATCCAATCAGGTGAAAACAGCTACGTGAGATGAGATGGAAACCAGGGAAATGTAATTTTACACTCGAAAAATTCAGCTGGAAAAAATTATAGCATACTTTCCTGTTACTTTGTCTACTGCATATTTCATTTTGAATCACCCGAGGGTGGAAAATTTCATCCAATTCAAGTTAGACCCAGTTCTTTAATATGAAGTTAAATTACCGGAAATGCTCTTATCGTTGGCGAAATCGCATGATACGTTGGTTTGGATTTCTTATACAGGGTGGCCCATCGAAAACGTACCGCAAGGCATTATATGGTGGGAAAGAATGTTTTGGCAAAATCCAAAAACACGTCAAGATTGTTTGTCAGGAGGACACATTTTGGCGCAAAAAGCATGGTAAAACCTTCAACCCCCTATGTAAGGGTGTCATCCCTAAAAAAAATTCAAATGGGAAGGAGAGTCAAGTGATACCTCATTAGAAGGAGCTTGTCATTCCCTATACAGTGCTGCTTACTTTTGAAAATCGATCCACTCTTTTAGAAAATATGGAGCGTTGAAACATCAACAATAATGTGTGACGAAAAATGCAGAAATCGATTCAATTGTACTTCAAAGCTTATCGTTGGTATTATTGAAATAAATTCCTTCAAATGAATTCGGTGTTTTTGCGATTTGCTAATTTTTTTGGCTCATTTTAGTTAGTAAAAATTATCGGGTTTCTTTCTGCACGTTTAAATTAGGTCAAGTGGTTGCTAGATACCTGTCGTGATAAACGTGTCTAAAAATTGTTGACTTTAAAATTTATCATTATGGTGTATTCAGTTGCAGAACGAGTGGAAATTATGGAGCTTTTTTTCGAAAACAATGAATGTGGAAATCGGGTCACGGGATTGTTTAACCAACGGCATCCTGAAAAACATACCTCTGGAAAAATTGTTCGCGAATTGGTGACAAAATTTTGCGAAACAGGTTCGGTTCATAACAAAAAGGGGCAGCTTGAAAATCGAGTACTAAATGAACCTACCGAGATAGCAGTATTGGGGCATGTTGCAGTAGATAGTACGCTGAGTACAAAACAATGGCCAATTATTGTGTGTCCAACGGGTAAAAAAAATACAAATTCCATCCTTATAAAATTCGCTCAGTGCACGAACGAAATGAAGACGACTTTGATCGTCGCTTGTAATTTTGAAAAGTTATGAGTGAGCGAGCGTTAAACAATGGTAATTTCCTATTAAATGTGTTTTTCGGATGAAAGTTCCTCCTCCCACAATTGCCGTTACTGGGCTAACACCAATCCAAGGATTTTCCACGAGTCACTCACGCAACATCCCCAGAAGTTAAATGTGTGGGCTGGTATTTTTGGAAATTCCATTGTAGGACCTCTTTTCCTTCCTGGAAATTTAACAGGCAATATGTATTCGGATTTACTACAAATTGCCATCGATCCAGCTCTAACAAATATCATTGAAAACGATCCCGCATACAATGAACAGGAACTGATATTTCAACAAGACGGAGCTCCTCCGCATTACTCCCAAAATGTGTGCAATTATTTGAATGACACGTTTCCAGGACGATGGATAGGACGACGGGGCACAATTGAATGGCCACCTAGGTCACCCGACTTAAGTCCTTCATATTTTTTTTGTAGGGACACCAAAAAAGCCTTGTTGACAAAACACCACCAGACACATTAGAAGAGTTGCAAAGAAGAATTATTAACGTATGTCGCAAAGTGACACCGCAAATGCTCCAGAATGTAAGACAACGGTTTGAAAATAACTTGTACCATTGTATGCAGGTTGCAGCAATTGCAGCAATTCGAGCATTCACTTGACTGATAAATAAGTTCTAAAGTACAATTGCATCGATTTTTGCATTTTTCGTCAAACATTATTGTTGGAGTTTGAACGCTCCATATTATCTAAATCATTGGATCGAATTTAAAAAAACTAAGCAGCACTGTATAGGGAATGACAAGCCCCTTCTAATGAGTTATCACTTGACTCCTCTTTCTATTTCAAAAAATTTTGGGATGACACCCCTACTTAGGGGATTGAAGGTTTTACTATGCTTTTTGCGTCAAAATGTGTCCCGCTGACAAACAATCTCAATATATTTTTGGATTTTGCCGAAACATTCTTTCCCATCCTGTAATGCCTTGCGGTACGTTTTCGATGGGCCACCCTGTATCTTTCTCATTCACGTTAATAAATTATTCATTTCTATAGGAAAATAAATAAAATATTATCACTTGATGTGCTGATGAGAAGTGTCAAAGGGCACAATCCTAAAAATTAAGTTTTTCGAGATGAGCGGCTTCGAATACATATACAGTGCTTTCGGAAAGTACTGCATAAATTCATTTTTAGCCAAACTATCCATTTCTGAGGAATCTCCTGAAACAGGTCGATTTTTTATCTCAATTTGCCACATTTATAAGGAAAAATTAAATATACAGGGTGATCCACGTTTGACTAATGACGTCCGCGACAATTTTTTCAAAAGGAACACCCCGTATATTCATCAATATTTGGAATCTGCATTGAAAGCTCATTTCAAAAATATATCACACATAGGGTTTGTGTATCTCTCGTAAAGGAGTGGATGAATTCGTAAAAAATTAAAGGAACATTCTTTCAAATATAATTAATAGATACCGAATGATTCGTGGGAGAAATGACGTTATCGGTATTTTTTTAATGGCAACTCCATTTTTCATTACGGAATGTGAAAAGGTGATTATGAGTATGGGTGAAATGAAAATAAAATAAGAGAAACTATTTTGAAATATAAAAATACTGAATTTAATGACAATGATAGCTTCAAACAATGTTCAAATTGAATGTTCAAATTGTGCACCGTTTACTATCTGACTATTTCCATTACTTGACAGTAGCCATAGCAACCAGAATTTTGTTTTTATTGCTGAATAGTTTTTGTGAAGTTATTTTCTTAAAGAATAACAAATCTTATCGTTTGTCGATATATTATTGAGTAGTAACTCATTCCATGGAAAATGATTGAATTAAATGAACGAGAAAGAATTGAAATTCTTTGCATGAAAGAGAAGTAGTTGAATTGTGTAATGCAACTCATCCTGATCGGCAACCAAAGAGCATGGTGAGCAGAGTTGAGTCAAAATACCATGAATTTGGGCCTGTCCGTGATCTTCCTAAATCTGGTCGACCCTCACCAACAGAAGTGCATGAAAATCATCACACAACTCTCAACCAATTGGCTTCTGATTTCAATATAGCAGCGTCTATAGTCCACAAAACTCTGAGAAAAGCAAAGCACCATCCTTGTATGGTACGCCTCATCCATGAGCTGAATGAAGACGACTTTGATCGGCGAGATCAATTCTGCAAACAACTGCAACAGCTATGCAATAATGATGATAATTTTGTTAAAAATATATTTTTTTATGACAAAGCTACGTTTGTTTTGAACGGCCACGTCAATAGGCAAAATTGCCGTTAGAGAGAGTGAGTGTTGCATAGTCGACGGAAGAATTCTGGGTTCCTATTCCTTTGACGTGAACCTGCTGCAATATATTAGGATTTTCTTCGATTCGAACTTATTTATGCACTTATAGCTTTGTATCCAGATCTAGAGGAACCTGATCTTCCGAAAACTGATTTATTCCTCCAACAAGATGCAGCAGCCGCTGTCCGTGACTATTTAGATGAGGTGTTTCCGAATCGTTGGATAGGGAGAAGGAGACCGATTGAGTGGCCAGCTAGATCTCTAGATTTGACACCACTTGATTACTTCTTGTGGGGATACTTAAAGAGTGAAGTGTTTGTTTGAAGCTATCATTGCCATTAAATTTAGTATTTTCATATTACAGAATAAGTTTTCTAATTTCAATTTCATTTCACCCATACCCATAATCACCTTTTCACATTCCGTGATTGAAAATGAAGTTGCCATTAGAAAAATACCGATGACGTAATTTCTCATACACGAATCATTCATGTATTAATTAAATTTGAAAGAATGCCCACATAAAAATAAAATTCGACGGCTGCGAGCGTCCTTTCCAACAACTATTCCACTGATTTTTTACGAATTCATCCACTACTTTACGAGAGCACTGAATTTAACGGACGCACTGTATATAACCCTATGAGTGATATATTTTTAAAATCAGATTCCATGGAGATTCCAAAAATTGAATATTATATAGGGTGTTCCATTTGAAAAAATTGTAACTGCTGTCAT
This sequence comes from Gonioctena quinquepunctata, assembly GCA_018342105.1. Lineage (NCBI taxonomy): Eukaryota > Metazoa > Arthropoda > Insecta > Coleoptera > Chrysomelidae > Gonioctena > Gonioctena quinquepunctata. The sequence continues at coordinate 89,762 of JAFIRS010003510.1, forward strand.
TAGTCAAACGTGGATCACCCTGTATACTTAATTTTCCAATATAAATGTGGCAAATTGAGATTGAAAATCGACCCGTTACAGGAGAATCCTCAGAAATAGATAGTTTGGCTAAAAATAAATGTATTCAGTACTTTACGAAAGCACTGTATTTTCTATTCTTGTGGTGACCGACCAAAAATCGAAAAACTCATTTCTCGTTGAGATGGAATTATCTTCACTTGTACGAATGTTATACACTGCTCAACACTAGCCAAGCAATGAGAGACGAATTGCAAAAGTTTTACTTCATCTGTGTATGCGAAATAATATCCTATAATTTTCTTTTTCGTTTATTCTTATTTGACATACTGAGATGGGAGAGTGGAATAATTGGTTATAAATACAGGTAATGTCCAATAATATCAAATAAAGGTTACAAAATGTCATAATATAGCTCAGCGATTTGTGACGAGGAAACGGAAAAATTATGATAATCTATCGTCGAAAAGCAACAACTGTTATCACTATAAACGCCATTAATAGAAAATATGTGGATTTTTTGGAGTTGCAATTTAGTATAAAATTGAAATAAAGAACGAATTTTTGGTTGACTGATGCTTCTATTTTTATTGACAAATTCAACTGAACTGCACATTATGTTATTTATCCTTAATCAGGAAAAAGTTCCGAATCAATAACTTGATGGGGAGAATACTTTCAGGCACTTATTCCCATTTTATTTATACACAATTGTCAATTGCTACAGTTTTACAATTTGTTTCAATTAAATAATGTTTATAATAGTAGAGATGTGTCTTAGACTTGGTGTTCGTGACTTGAACATTCTTATGGCTGATGATTTGCTTCATCATAATTCAGTTCAATTTCCTTTGAATTAATATTTGAACGGAATATTACTTTCATGATATAGGATAAGTCATTTTATGATTTCAAAAATGCTAACTCTACAGGTCTGAATGACCGCTTTGCGATTTTATATTGGAATACCCTTATTGAATTTGACATACACTCAGCAATATCAAATTTTTATGATATTCTGTATTATGCCATTGACGTCTTTGTTCCTCAGAAAGTTTGCAAACCAAATACCTTTCCTATATGGTTCAGCTCTGATCTCAAGCATTTGATAATTCGAAAGAAAAAAGTCCATAAAAGGTTCAAAATAAATGGCCAGTATGAGGATTTCCTCTCATTTCACGACTTGGGAATGCAATGCAATAGGCTCAGTAAATCATGTTATGATAATTACGTCAAGAACTCAGAAAACAGTGAAAGAAGATCCACGATCCTTCTGGCATTATATCAATAGTCGAAGAATAAGTTATAATCTTTACAATAACTTGTTTCTCGAAGATTAACATGGTTCTACAGGCACTGGGGTTGTCAACTTATTTGCTGACTTCTCAACAGTATTCATTGATCAAATGATTACCGTCATTTAACTTCATCAGTTCCTCTAATATTGATGAAACGTGTATATTCGATAAGATACGAAATTTACCCATGAAAATTTCCTCTGGTCCAGATAGAATCTGTTGTAATTTTTGAAGATGTGTGTTGGTACTCTAGCGATGCCTTTATCTATAATGTGAAAGTGGAAATATTGCGTCCTCAATACATACAGTGCTTCTCAAAAGTCCCTCCCCCCCTCTTATTTTTGGAATGTTTATACATAAACAAGTGAAATTTGGAAACTGAATATTAAAGGTTGTAAACTCTCCTACTAGTGATGATAGATGGCGAAATCGTCAAGGATGACATCACAAGGCCATTGTGACCAACAATTTTAAATGGAACGCTACGGCAAGCGACACCTCTTTTGAAAGGTATCGAAAAAACATATTCAATGATACTAATTTTGTTTGTGTTTATGGCAGTTTTGGCAACTCGCTTCCAAAAAACGCTGAGCTGTGATGAATTAAATCAGTTAATACTAAAATTCCAAATTCAAGCTCCGCCTCTGGATAGTTTCAAATAAGCTGACGTTTTTGTTAGTCTCCCTAATTCGAGGTTTTTGTAATTGTCCAAGTTTTTGTACATTTAATAATTTTTGTATTGTTGATCAAACGTTCAACTGTCTTAGCAGCTTTTGGTACTATAAATATTTTTGTTCATTTTAATAATTTGTTGAACTGTTGTGAGCCGAACGTTTAAGTGCTTCAAGAAGCAAAATGTTACGTGCTTCAGGTGATAAAGTAGCAGCGATCCTAATTCTTGGTGAAACGGGACAAAATATTCATGCATCAGAACGCATTTTTAATGAGAGGTTTTCCGATCGCCCCGTTTCGAGGACTTATTTGAGGGAGCTCCTTCGTAAGTTTGAAACAACGGGTGGTATTAATGATTCGAAACGATCTTGCAGAAAAAAATTGATATACTGGCAGAAGTAATAGTTAATCCTACTTCTTCAACAACTCACGTTGCATCTACCTGTGAACTCAGTCGAAGTACAGTACACAGGGTGTTGAAAAAAAAACAAATTTCATCCATACAAATTAAAAATGGTTCATCAACTCTCAGACGACGACCCAGACCGAAGACTAGAATTTTGTGAAAATATGGAAACTAAAATTAACCAACAGCCAGACTATGTCAAAACGATTTGTTTTAGTGACGAAAGTACTTTCTATCTAAATGGAAATGTAAATACACAGAATGTGAGGTATTGGAGTGACGCAAATCCTCACCTGTTTCGTTAAATACATACCCAATTTGCCCAGAAGGTGAATGTTTGGGCAGGTATCCTGAGAAACCACATCGTTGGGCCTCTTTTTTTGAATAATGATTCACCTGGTGAGGTTTATCTGGAGCTGTTGCAAAACGCAATAGAACCGTTAATCCTTGAAAATTTTGGAAGATAATCCTGATGAATTTGGCAATTTGGAAATAAAATTCCAACAGAATGGTGCTCCTCCACACTATTACGGTGCAGTAAGACGGTATTTGGATGAGGAGTATCGTGGTAGATGGATTGGACGACGAGGTTCACCGGAATGGCCAGCTCGATCACCGAGCCTCACACTTTTGGATTTTTTTCTGTGGGGGTACCTTGAATCGAAGGTTTGCGCCACTGAACCTGACAATATTGACGTTTTAAAACAACGTATTGTTGCAGAATGTGAGGCTGTTTCCACAGACACATTTGCAAAAGTACGAGAAGAGTTCAAAAATAGGATATTTCACTGTCAGGAAGTGAATGAAGGTCACTTCGAGCAATTTCTTTGAGTAGACACTGATTCTTAAATCTGTTATTATTATCATACTGAATGGAATTTAAATTTTAATGTTTACCGATGGGCCATTAAAACTGCCATGGACACAAACAAAATTGGTATCATTGAATACATTTTTTCGATACCTTTTAAAAGAGGTGTCGCTTGCCGTAGGGTTCCATTCAAAATTATTGGTCACAATGGCCTTGTGACGTCATCTTTGACGATTTCGTCATCTATCATCACTAGTAGGGAAGTTTACAACCTTAAATATTCTGTTTCCAAATTTCACTCGTTTATGTATAATCGTTCCAAAAATGAGGGGCACTGTAAAGTGAAAGAAGGGAATTTTGTGGCATAGTGGACAATATTTCCACTTTCACATTTTATATTTGGCTAAAATCTTATCAGTGGTACCTGGATCTGCTACTGAAATCGTCAAATACCGTTGAAGTTAGAGTGACAGGTAAAGGATCTCGACGTCCAGTGATAAGTAAGTTTGATCTTCGATTAATTTCTAATATGAACATTAAATTATGGAAGGAAAGGATTCACGAGTGTGTGTTGATACCTATGTCCTCGAATGGCTCAGTTGGTAAGAGCGTATGGCTAGAAATCATGTCTTGGGTTCCACTCCCACTTGAGGATTCTTTTTTTCTTTAATTTAATAATTTGTCCACTATGCCACAAAATTCCCTTTTTTCATTAAATTTGTTTAGAGCGCAATATTTCCACTTTCACATTGTATATTTGGCTGAAATCTAATCAGTGGTTAGAGATCATCTTCCTGGATCTGCTACTGAAATCGTCAAATAACGGTGAAGTTAGAGTGACAGGTAAAGGATCTCGACGGCCAGTGATGAGTACGTTTGATTTTCGATTCATTTCTAATATGAACATTAAATTAGGGAAGGAAAGGATTCACGAGTGTATGTCCTCGAATGACTCAGTTGGTTAGAGCGAATGGCTAGGGATCATGAGGTCGTGGGTTCGACTCCCACTTGAGGATGCTTTTCTTCTTTAATTCAATAATTTGTCCACTATGCCACAAATTCCCTTCTCTCCTAATTTATAATGTTCAATAAATCCCATCATGCAGGTATTTTTTTTGAATTCTATAAAAACAGCTAGTGATACCAATATTTGAGTCGGCCTCAAAATAAAATATTGAAAACTATCGTGCTCTCTGCATTCAATCAAACATACCTAAATTACTACATTTCCTTATAACATAATAACTTACCTGGGAGTGCAAGAACATTATAAGTGATGAGCAACAAGGTTTTGTTCAGGATAAATCAATTTCAACCAATTCAATACTTTACATCAGTACATTGTCAATGCATCAGAGAACAGACTCCAAGTCGACTCTATCTATACAGATTTCTCTAAAGCCTTCGACAGAGTCAACCACGATATACTACTGGCAAAGTTGGAATCGTATGGGATCTCTGGTAACTTGCTCGACTGGCTAAGACGTTATTTGACAGGTTGTACTCAATGAGTTAAAAAAGGTTGCATTGTATCCGAGTCCGTTTTTGTCACATCCGGTGTCCCCCAAGGGTCCCACTGTGGCCCACTCTCTTTCAATCAGTTCATAAATGGCATATCCCTCCTTGTTAAAAAAATTCAAATATTTGTTATTTAACAAAATTGATAACGACAAGCATGCGATAAATCTGCAAACAGAAATCTCTCTATTCTATGAATGGTGTAAAGTTATCGTCATAGATTTAAACATCAATAAATGTCACCAGATAACCTTTTCCAACTCAAATTCACCCAAGAAATATCAATTTTTTTTGTATGATACTCCTATCGAAACTGTCTATAAAACTCATGACCTGGGCGTTACATTTGATAACAAAACGACATTCTACCCACACATCAGAGACATAATTCCCCGTTCATTCAAAATGTTAGGCTCAATCATACGATCCAAGGAATTTCCAGTTCAAACAACTAAAGTTCTATACTGTGCATTATATAGATCAAAATTTGAATGTGCAGCCATTGTATGGACTCCTAACTACAGTTACAAAAAAAAATTGAAAGGGTTCAGAAAAAAATTCTGCGTTATGTAGCTTACATAATAGGATTGAATTATGGTGAATATGATCATACTGAAATCATGGAGTCTTTGAACTCACAGTCTCTAGAACAAAGAAAAATCAACTCAGATATTTGTTTTCTCCATAAAATAATATCGGGAATAATCAACTGTCCCTGCTTATTATCTGCATATATGTTCCGGTAAGTAACACCAGAACTTCCAAAGTTTTCCACTAACTAACTATGCTCAAAATTCACCAATTAACAGGTTAGCGAAATATGGAAATGCATATAGTGGTCATATCGATTTGTTTGGCTCTTCATTCGCGTTTTTAAAGCAAACATTGGAAAAGTTACCCTGAACCAAAGCTCAGTGATTTCAATGATGATTTTAATGTCTGTAAGCTGTACTTTTACTTCAATATAGGTCAACATGTGATATTTTGTCTATCTTACTCATTTTATTTTATTTTAATTTATTTTATATTATTTAATTCAGTTCAGCTGTAAGTAGATAAAGTAAGGATCGTGTGTTTCATATTATCATCATCGGTTGGTTAAATAAATAAATGAATAATATTAGCATTTCGACCTTCTTAAAGGTTTGGTCGGGGGACGTCTACGGACGAAATTCTGCTGAACATGTAGAATAACTAAATGCAATGCAGATCCCAATATCTCACTTCAATTCTATAAGGCTAACATTCGCTCGATACTGGACTACGGTTGTACTTTGTATGGATCTGCAGCAGACTGTCATCTGCATTATGTCTCCATGGGTGTCTTGAAAAGCTCAACGGTTCAAGCCCTTTTAGTTGAAGCCCAATAACCGTTACAACTTTGAATTATACTTGATATGTGGATTCATTTCTATCATGTAGTTTGTTTTGTAATATAACACCAATATTTATGTGGGTGGTTGTATGTTATTACCGCGTTCTTGTTGTTTTTAAATTCCTTTGGAATCGGCCTAATCGAACTCAAGTCAAGGTTTACCAATATTGTTTTAGGATAGTTCAATTGGTTTGGTCTCAGCCTGTGTATCACCTTATCAGATTATTTAAAAAGTAAGAGATAACAAGAAAGACCTATTGGTATCTTTTCGTTCCTTCGGAACTCATTCAAACTTTTTTAAACCGCTGCGCGAGTTTTTTAAGAGCTATTTGAAGTACAATTCCACAATAATCATAAATCAATATTTCTAGTAACGCTCAAACTATCACAAATCCAAGTTATCAAATCGGGAGTTTTTTTTTTCAATTATTTGAGACCATAAACACGTCTTCGTTGAACCCAATTTTCCGATTCACTTCAAATTAAAGAAGATTTACATCTCTTTCTCCATTAGAAAACATGGTTCAATCATATAATGGAAGAGAATCCTCCGCGAGTCTCTGAGTAAGTAATTGGATTCAAAGGAATAACGTGATGAATAGAACGGTGCTCGCGAAATTGAAAACAGTATCGGAAAGTGGGAAAAAAATGTGGATTTCGAATGACAAATTAGGCGAATAGTGTATTTTTCACCGAAACAAATATGTTAAAGAAATAGAAGTCTATAATGCAATCGTTTGAACATGAGAAGTTGTGAAATCTAGTGGTTAGTTCAGTTCTAAATTTGGTGTTCGAAAGATATTATCTTATCTGCTCCATCGCATATGTTCCAGATTTTGATTAATTGGATATAACAAATGTGTAAAAAAAATCATCAAAGTCTTAGCTGTTTTTGTGGGTCCAATAATTTCATTATATCTATTCCAGTAGAAACTGGTATTCCAGAGACGATATCGAAATATCATTTGTTCACATTTCTCACAAAAAATCAAATAATCCTATTTCATTCAAAATCATTCACGAATAATGTGAACCTTTTCCATATGTGAACAAACTGTATTCCTTATAAGTTGAAATTTATTTCCAAATATTGTTTCAGTTTTTACACGAAGTAGAAGACGTAGATAGCCAAAAATCTATCTCGAATTTGAATATTTTCGATGAAATATTCATCTAGAAACAATTTCAATTGTTGGAAATATTTGGTTCCTTCCAACGTTCTGTCAATTGGCTATGCTCTGGGTAGAACTTTAATGACTAGCTTCAGCACAAATAAACTTTATTAAATGATTAATTCCAAAATTACTTGAAAATAAAAATACGATCTGTCACATTGACAAAACAACTACAACTCTCCTCATCAAACATTCACAACCTCCCTATCTATTAAAGTGCCTTCTGAGATAAACATATAGGGTGTATATGAAAATATATATAACACAATAAAACTTATTTACTTTTCATTAATCTTGAAAGTCATATGTATGTGTTCAACATGCTTGCTTTTTTCGCCTAGTGTCGGATCTTTATACTTGTATGATATATTATGTTGATTAATAATCCTGTATTTGTATTGTGTTGGTGTGAATGTTAATGTAAAATATAAGTACAAGTTGGAAATATAATTTTTGACGTGAAGGAAAAGTTTTATTGAAATTTACGACTGTATGGTAGTATGGAGAAATTATCGCCAACACACGAAAAGCATCCATTAGTAAGCGATACATTTGAGCAGATGGAAGGTTTCGAGGAGACCTAGAGGACCAATAAATATCATTTAGCAGATATTTATGAAGGAACTTTCCTTGGTTTTCAGAAATGAAACGGTCTCCGATGTGCCCTAAATTATAGTTTGCTGTAAGTACCAAATATATATAAAGATTTCAAGCGCAAATCCCAGCCATAAACCTCAAAAGGGCACGGGAATGCATCGGTTTATTTTCGAAGGGTGAACAATGGGATTTTAGTATGCTATATTCTCTTGAGAAAAACCGTGATCGAAATACCAAGGAGTGTCTGGTATATGTTGAATTCATTCATTTAATACTATCCAAGTACAGAGTATTGGGCAGATATAATTGAACGATGATGACGGGGGAGTGAAATGGAAAATGGTTTCATTTATTGGATAAATATTTGACTGCCCTACGCACACTTCATTGAACGATCAAACGAACTTACCTAAGTAAAGTTCGTTCATAATTGTACGAGACACATAGCCCGAAAATATAATGATAATAATAATAATTTATTTACATATGGCCTTTTGAATTACATTGACAGTTATAAGTGAAGTACAATAAAAGGAGGAGGGAATAAATTGAAAACCCTACAGTAAAACAAGTCTGTGCGTAGGGCTTGAGTGCAAGCAGCTAGTTCGAATCTGTAATAGACAATTTGCAAAAAATGTCAATTTACAAATCATGAACTCATTATGAATAGCCAAAAAGCAAATGAGTCTTCAATAAAAGAATGAGTTTCATAAAATTCATATATATTGTAAAATCCACTCTTAAAATTTGTACAATTTGTCGATGTCATCACGTGATAGCAAACACGCCTTCTATTGGTGTGACGTCAAATGGTTGTAACTGTCTAGTTTGAAGGCTGTTTTGTTTATCTTCAGTTTTCAGTCGCAGATGGGATGGAGGAAATTTTACGCGCAGCATTGTCAAGTTTCCCAAATATCATAGTCGCGATTTTTATGCTTTTTTGTGCATATTTTTCTCCCAATAATGAATGGTTGTTGTTGTTTCTCGACCATGATTCATAGATTAATTCTTAGAAGTCAATTCGGATATATCTTCCGAGTTATGTTTATGGTTATGAGTAAAACATTTAATATAATAACATCATTTTTGGCATATTTTTACTGATTTTCCCAAAGATAATGGCCGACCGATCAGTTATTTTCGACCAAAATTATATCAGTTACCCATAGAATATACCTGTAGTCTCAAATGAATTGGGGCACCGCCTCGAAGACAGAAAAGGATAAAAACTGTAATTTTTGACACTTTTCGCTTTTATCTCGGTTAATACTGGACGGACAATTACAATTTTTTCACCAAAACGATCTGAGTAACCCATAGAATATACCCACCCATAGTCTCAAATCAATTTGGGGCACCGCCCGGAAGGGGATAAAATAGAAGCTGCCATTTTTGACGTGGAGCTTCATGAAATATCTATCCTCGCATTCCAAGTTTTCTTGAGTAACAGCGGAAGAAAATTCCTTTATTACACTAGGCATGAAAACACTCACCTTAAAGTTTTCATTCCTTCCATTTCGGCACTTATGGAGTCCGGATTACTTCCAAAAAATTAGGCTATCATGAAAGAGTCAATTTTTGATAAATTATCACCGTCAGCCATTTGAAATCTGGGTTCCATGGTCAACCATACACAAAACAACAACAAAAAAACGCAAAAATGCAATAAAAATATTTCAAAAACGACCGTAAATTCAAATATTCAAACTGAATACAAAGTTAAAAACATTAAGCACACAACTCAACTGAACTGAACTGAAAACTGAAGGTAAACAAAACATTTACTTCAAACCTAGACAGTTTGACCATTTGACGTGACACCTATAGAAGGCGCGTTTGCTGTCACGTGATGACATCGACAAATTGTACAAATTTTAAGAGTGGATTTCACAATATATATGAATTATACGAAACTCATTCTTTTATTAAAGACTCATTTGCTTTTTGGCTATTCATAATAAGTTCATGATTTGGAAATTGACATTTTCTGCAAATTGTCTTGAGAATTAATCTATAAATCATGGTCGTAAATTATCAACAATCATTCATTATTGGGAAAAATAAGCATCAAAATCGCGACTATAATATTTGGGAAACTTGGCAACGCTGCGCGGAAAATTTCTTCCATCCCAACTGCGACTCTCTACACGTCACAAATCGTGGACGGAAAACCGTAGATAACCTCACATTGATGACTACTAGAGGACGTATTATTGCACATTGAAACAATACAATATTTGTGAAATCCTTTGGTTTTGACTTCCATAATATCACTAACACAAGCAAATTAAATATCCAGAACGTTTAGGGCGATGTCGAAGAGCCTGATACTAATATACTCTAATATTCTTAATGACAACAATAAAATAACAGGAACCATCTGACGCAGAGCCGGATTAAAAGGTGTGGAGGCCCTGGGGCAACAAAGGAGTGGAGGCCCCTAATTATCTAATTATTTTTCAAACAAGTTTTTTTTTATTTATTTATTGCGGAACAAATCAAATTATTTCGACACGAGCATATGTAGGTATAATAAAAAACAAGAAATAAATTAAATTACAGAGTAAACAAAGGGATTCTTGCGAGCTTTTTTCGACGAAAAATCATTGATTATTTCGGTCAAATCCAGCATCCGGAGAAAATCATTCTCAATGCTAAGAAGCGATAACTTTGATAGGCGGCTTTGTCTCATCGTAATTCGCCTATTTTCTTCATTTTGGAAAATGAGCGCTTTCCAGTGCAATTTGACATCATCACATTCTCAGTTGTAATATCACAAGAGAGTGAAAATCATTCGACAGATTTTCGAAATCTTGTTGCCAGGCAATAGACAAGAGAGACCAACTGGCTCGAGTGGCTATTGCCAACAAGTTTGAGAAAGAAATCTAAATAATTATTTTCTACTATATCGAACTCTCGTGTGGTATTCTTCAGATTATTACAGATCATAAACACATTTCTTTGCAAAATTATATAATGTACTGAACCGGTTTTGATTCATTTCACACTTTTCATGTGAATTGATTACAGACGTCAAATTAAAAATATAGGTTGTCAGACATTAAAAACAAAATACCTCAAATTATTCCCGCAACAATTTTCTAGGTAGAATATTCCCACTATTGATTGGCCAAAACGTATATGAATTGAACGTTTCCATTGGTTTCTAGCAATGTCAAAAAATAATCACTGTAATTTCAATGTTTGAGAATGTAGCTCTGAAATTTTGGTTTTCAAGAATTTGATAGTAGAACATCTTAGATATATAGATAGATAGTCCTTCTCAGAAGGATTTACATTTGTTGCGGAATGTCATCCTTCTCTTAGACTCACACTTTCAGATTTCGGGGATTTCTCTGTTACAAGCGCGCCACTCAGCGGACTCTTGTCAACGCCAATAAATAGGAAAAACAGGTATAGGCGGGCAAAGTGTTTGTAGAATCGGCAGAAAAATAGTCGACAGAATTTGAACTTTTGTTCTATTATGGAATGCGCACAGGGCTCTCATATATCTCATAAATTGGAATATTATTTTCTTTTGCTTATGATTATTGAATTTCATTGTGTATCTAAATCGCTTGTGTCATTCGAAGAATTCACCGACAGAAAATCCTTCATTTAATAAAATTTTTTTTTTTTTTTTTATTCAATTGTTCTTGTTTTTACAGCTAATTTCGATACGATATAATATTTTGTATAATTTATTGTTTCTCGTATATACACATGATTCATCAGATCGAAGATTAATATTAACCATGGATTTCGACAAGAATACGAAACATGATTTTGAATGTTTAAAACGAAAAATGAGTGGAAAAAGTGGGAGAACTGCTCTTTCGTTGTCATATTTTTTATATATAATTTTGCATATCCTTCGGTATTTGTTAGGAAATTTTACCTAAAAATGTATATTGTGGAGGACCCTCTCTTGTGGAGGCCCCGGGGCGTTCACATGTAAATTTGAATCCCAGTTCAAGTTTTAATTTATTACTGAGTGAAATATTTGTAATGGATTTCCCCAATTGCACAGAAATGAATGATGTACGATGTAGAATAACATATATTTTGTTCGGAAGATATGCAAATTGCTAATTAATAATTTGAGAATGTAATAAAATATTCAAACAAACAAAGACTAAGATACAAGATAAATACTCGATAACAAAATGAAATGTTTAAAAAATAGATAATAACCATAATAACAACAAAGTGATGTATAACATGAAACAACGATATGAATAAAATCTATTTTTTAAAATTGGATTAAATTAAGCAATAACTAATGAAGTGGTTAAAATGATAAGAAAAAATCATAATAGCAACATAATGTCTAACATGGATGAAATATAAACAAAATCTATGTGTTTTCTATGATTTGGTGTATGTCAATATTCGGGGTGTTAGTCAAATAATTTTTCAATTGATTTTTGAAACGGTTTGGTTGTTTTATTTGCTTCAAACTTTGTGGAAGATAATTGAATAATTTTCGACCAAGATCTCTGAAATATATCTTTTTCAGGTTTGATAATAATATAAATTTTTGCAGTTCTATATCTTGTATCGGTAATAAGTCAGATATTCGAGAATGTTGATATGTGATAACTTTGAGGAAATAAAGTTGTCGTACATCAAAAATTTGTGAGGATTTGTAGAGATGCTAAGAAATTTCTTCTTAGGTTTTTGATATATGGTTTTCACTATGTACCTTTGTGCTGTTCCACGTACTGAAATATGACTTTTCAACGCTGCGGCCCCATGCTATAATTCCGTAGGATACATGGTTTTCTACTGAAGAGAAGTATCTTATAAGAAGTCGTTGAGTGTTATAGATAGGAGTTAGAAATTTTATTTTGTACGGTATCGTTCTTTTTTATTTTTACAAAATTAATATGGACATCCCATTTTAGGTTGGCGTCTACATATATACAAGGTATTTGATATTTGTAACAGAATGAATAATAACTGGCTGTTCATTTTCCTTTTTTATGGATAAGGTATCGAATTCAGGTAGGTATTTTGCATATGAGGTCAATGGGATAAAATGGGTTTTATCAACATGTATAGTGAGTAGACGAGTATCAAACCATTCAGTGATCTTTGAGAAATCGTTTTTTGCAGTATATTTTGAATTTTGCCATGTATTGTTTTTATACAAAACAGCTGTATCATCTGCAAAACACACTATATCCTCTTCAAATCCTGCATGAAAAATATCATTGAGAGAAAGGGTGAATAAAATTGGCTCTAGTACAGTTCCCTGGGGTACACCATATCTAATTGTTTAGAATTTACTTCTTTTATCTTCTAGGTGACTCTGGAATAACTCTAAGACCATACCCTTCCAAGACATCAAGAAGTTGGGTGTGACTAACGGTATCAAATGCTTTTGCTAGGTCGACGAAGATACATAGAGTTGGTGTTTTGTTGTCTATGTTGGCTGTTACTTCATTTATCAGACTCAATAGAGCATCCTGCGCGGATTTTCCTTGTCGAAAACCATATTTTTTCTTTGAAAGTAGGCATTATTTTTCTCATGGAAATTTACAAGTTTCTTCTTTATGGCTTTTTCATAAACTTCAGCTAGGCTGGACATTAAGGAGATGGCACGATAGTTGGTCACATTCAACTTTTCGCCGGTTTTGTGAATAGGACTCACGTCAGATCTTTCGAAGGCTGCCGGACAATTTTCTTCTGCGAAGGACTTATTGATAATATATGTAATTGGGGCCGTTATTTCATTCACAACTATATCAAGTTGTTCCGCTCTCATCTTGGCCTGGTGACTTTCTGTTCTTCAATGAAACAATGGACCTTTACATTTACGAAAAAAAAATTCCAAAACTTATATAGGTCGATTATATTTCATATGGAACGTCCACTTAGAATGCCATCATATATTTTTTATTTCGAAAAGATATTGCATTTCAAAGTGTACCCGTGACGTCACGTTCATCGAAAACTACTCCCTCCATAATCCACGTTCAGAAACACGCTTTACTGTTCTTGTCAAAAATATAGCTCACTGCTTGATATACACCATTAATATATAATTGAACACTGTTTATTGATAGACTCATCAACAAAAAAACCCATTTCAACAACGGTTTTCTTCATTTAAAACATTCAAAGTTTCTGAACGGGCCTTCCTTTTGATGAAGAGCGACCATTAGCAACACTGCAAATATCAAAGATAGTTCCCATTAAAATCATATTGACATTTGAGGTTAATTTTTATTGTTTATTTTTATCAACTTATTAATTTCTCAATATCATAAACGATTTGGTGTGTTTATAATGAAACAAGGCTTCGTAAAAGCAGGTTCGGAAAATTTGCCAAGGGTGGATTATGAAATGCTTTGTTTATGCAACGTTCCCAAGAACTAAGTGAACTAATAACTAAGGATTCAACACTAGCAAATCAATGAGCGCGTTTATGGAACCCCTAGTACAAGAACTAAGAACCATGACTAGAAAGTTGCCCAACTTTTAACTAAGAACTTTGGTTCTTAGTTGAAACGTTCGTGATTGTTTAGATATAATCAATCAAATGCATTATACTGTGAATATATATGTAGGCTTTGTCTGTTTGTATTATAATATGAATAAATTCATATTCGGTACCTGTTAGTGTTTCCTTCATGTGATGAGTCAAATATTTATTGAGTTTGAACTACTGAAAATATAATTAATAATTTAGAATGAATAGACTTGAAGTATGTTCATACAAATTTCGTAAATTTTTCACACCAATTCTTTGTTGAGGGATACTAATCTATTTTTTACAAATACAGGCTTACATTTTCTATGGTAAAATTTTTCCCTATGGTTACAAAGCTATAGAAAAAAAAAAAACCTGAAGATATTGGCATTCATGAAGAGAATGTGACAACAAACCTTAGAAAACTTTGACATAATACTGCACATTCTAGTTATTCAAAGTATTTCAGAATTTCAATCAATCAAAATGGAAGAAATTATTCTTATCGACAAAGTTGTTAAAGAATTCGTCCACCGTATGCTCCTGAAATAAATTGTATTGTGCCATTTGGAGTAGCAGATATTAAAATTTTTACAGTATTGCAGTTTTTCTATTCTGACCAAGTCATGGACAGACCAACAGGATCAGAGGGTTTTTCAATTTCCAGACAATAATTGAATTAACTTTCTTATAGCGAGCTCTGAAAGGGATCGGCAAATTTCTTTCAATTTCAGATATTTCAGGCCAATATATAAGCTCTTATAAATAAACAATTTGCCATCATAGGCACAGCTTTTGTGAAAATCTTGTGAACACTTGATTTACTCATATCAGTCATCAGCCAATCGAGAGTATACATCCCCAACCCGTATCTTTTTTAAACTTATCAGAACATCCATATATTTAATTTACTCAATTTTGGTAATGTATTTCACAATGTGGTAAACATTTTCAGGGAGCCCCAAATAATATTACTCTTCTTTTCTATAAGTGCAATAGATATGCGCTGGCGCTGCTGTCCTTCGATATTTTCACAATCAGGATCGGATGAAGACTGACTAGGAATATACTCAGAATTTTTTTTGGTGGTGTTATTTTGGTGAATCGGATAATGTACTGCTAGGAGAAGAACTATTCGAAACTCTTGAGTAAATATTTCCCATGGATGTAATGTCACTCAACACAGTTTTACTAGCTGAAGGAGTGATGTTTTCATTTGGTTTGGGTTTGTTCATCGTTGGTAGCTCATATACTTATGATGAAACATTGTCAGACCAATGTCATTTCAGGTTGATATGTGGACAGACATCTTGCTTCAACATAAATTTGGATCCCCTTGTTCTAGCATAGTCCTAATTCGTAGTATCTTCTTTAAAAAAATTTGGTCGATGATTTTGCAAACTTGCATTGAGTGAAATTAAAGATCGTTCCTTGATGTACTCACCTGGAAATGTTCTGCACAAAAGCATATATTTCCGCTTTTTACAAAAGTTTGATTCACTTTCACTGGTGTTCAGACAACCGGGCACATAGCACTTTTTAGACATTTTCATAGTTATTAAAATTAGAAAATAATTTCCGAAATTTTTCAATACCAAACATTCATGGCGAGCTTGTTCATTTGCAGCAGTTCTCTGCATATCTCGTGTCTCGTATCAGTCGTATCAGATATATGCAAGAAAAAGAGCTGAAGAGAGAAAAACATTATAATATTCATCCTGAAGCAAACGAACGAACCTATCAAAGTATCAAATAACAAATGTCATTACGTCACAATTCCATGATTCGCAACTCATACAACGATGCCAAATCAACTTTTAGTGAACGTGACGTCACGAAACCACTTTTTTCCGGATTATGGAAAAACTACCTATCAGAAAAATAAAATAAAAAATCCCAAGTGATATTAGCACATAAACTTTCTAATTACACTGTTTTCACATAGTGCATAAAAAGGTCCATTATATTATGTATTTCAGCTTTATTCACATCTTCCAGAAAAAATTAATTAGCTAGGTTTCGATGAAAAATTTGTACCTGTTTTTTTTCCGAAATTTTGCTTGCTAATTTTTCTCCCATTGACAAAAATCATTGCATTTTTCCACTATATCTGTTTTATCATTTGTTATCTGTCCATTATCCAGTTTTATGTTTGTTATAGATTTATTTGGTGTCGTTTTATTCGTCAATTGATTCATTTTTGAATCCGTTTTATTATTATTTAATTCTTTCTGAAAGTATTTTGGTTTAGTTTCCATAACAAGTTTTCCAAATATATTTTTATATTGATTATATACTCTTTAATTTTCTATATTTGGATTTCCTTTCATGTTTTTATATAGCTTCTCTTCTTTTCCTGCGGACTTCAATATATCATCAATAAACAGGTACCATGCCCTTACGCGGCTAACTACGCACTGTGTTCAGCCTATGAAAACAACTATACTTTCAATCAATCCGTATACTCCCAAGTTCATTTGGTTTGAAGATCACGAACCAATTTCAATTATGGGTTTTTCGTGAAATATATTCGATACCTTCGGACTGTGTGCTTTATTGTTAAGGGTCTATTTTTGAAACAATCTCAAGGCAACAAAATTGTCATAATGGAATCAAAAATTACAACATTAATCCACAAATCTTTATTTCCAAATAATAAAAAATTCATTTCCCTTCTGAACCAATTAGAAGCATGGCATTTGTAGAAAAAATCCCTAAAATATTTACTTTCTTGAAATGTTTCTTTAAAATGTGGTTCTCATGCCTAACTTTCTCTCGAATGCGAAGAACCCAAAACAACTATAACTCTTCACGTTCTACTTCGAAACTCTTTCTCTATTACCCTATGGTTTTTGAAATTACACTTCTTTCCTAATATTTTTTCTTCGTGTTATTCTTCAAACTGTTTTCCTAGCTCCAATAAATACAATGATATTTTATCACCTCCAAAATGAAATATCGTCAAAATCTAAATTTCAGAATATAACCTCTACCTGCCAAAACCATCCAGGTTATCTCAACTTTCTCCTTCTTCAATATTATTTGTTCCCATGATGACAGTTTTTCCAGTGTTTCCATCCTATGGAAAAATAACTAAATTTGACGGCTGGAAAGTAGAAAAAAAGTAATGTTATCTCTCCATTTGGTAGGAATTTTTTCCTCACATTTTATGGATTTTCCTTAGAAGTTGTGAGTAAATTGGTCGGAGTATTATCTGTGGATATTAAATAGATACGCATATTTTGTGGATTTATTTTCTCAATTACTCAGAGCCTCATTCTCGGCGATCAAATCACTTTCAGGGTCCCTTCCATCCAAGGAGGTTTCTCTTCACCCCGTTTAAATTTCATTTCATTAATCAATAACGTGAAATTTCACAAAGAATTGAGAGTCAATATAATATTCGCCAAGCTTTGTTATATTCTTAACCAACAAAGTATTTGTTTGTGAATGTTGTGAGAGAAACGTTAGTATAATTTCAAGTGCAGAGTAAATTTCGAGCAATGCACCACTTTCCTCTCCTAATACACAAATACCTATTTTAATTCAATAAGAAATGAGCTTCGAGCCAATTCAGATTCAGTGGTTCATAGTTCCATATTAAAACTGTGGAGTACGATAACATTTCGGAAGTTTCAATCTTCAACTTCTCTGGTGTTTCCGAAAGTTGATAATTGGAAGTTCGGAGGATAAAATGAGATTCTGATGTTTCAATTAATCCCGAGTAACTCCAGTTTCTTTTTCGAACTATTGAATTAGTTGCTGGTGGAAAGAAACGGTTCATTAGAGCAGAACCGGATCAAGGTCCTCTGCACAAACTGATTGGGGGCCCTCAGCCTTGATTCCGAATTTAGGAAGAATATGAAAATTTTATTTATTAATAATGCATATCACCGTTTTCACGAAATCAGTGATACACACACATACACACACTCACACACTCACACACACACACACACATACACACTCACACACACACATAATATATATATAAATATATATATATACAGGGTGTAACTGAATAAGTGTAAAACATATAAGGAGGTGATTCCTCATCGAAAAAAAGATAGGATCTTTCATATAAAGAAACTTCATTGGAGCATCCCTTGTTAAGATACAGCCCCTTAAAGGGGGTACATAAAATTTGTATAACAATTTTTTCACAAGCACTGAAAAGTTACAATATTGAAATTAACCTGACGTTTTGTACTACCAAAAGACACTTAGCCAGTAATTTATTTGGTTTACCCCATGGTTGTAAGGTGAAAACGCAACCCCTAAAATTTATTTCCAATGTAACTTTTTGTCTTATTATTTGTTTACCATTTAAAATTTATTTCCGATATTAAAGGGTAATAAACACCCAAAAAAACCAAGCAGCAAAACATTATTTTACGAACAACTACAGAGATACATCGTCATAAATGCGAACTGGATTTATTGTTATTTTGTAGTTAGTACCTGCATTAAACGATTAAAGGGTAATAAACAAAACTAAGTTATTAATAACAAAACACACAACATGTAGAAATCATAGTGAATGTTCAATATGTCTACCTTCAAACATTACGCATGCGTCTAGACGTCGGCGCATTGAGCCACGTATTCGCTCAAATATTCCTGGAGTCTCTCTGATTACACTGCACGCATCGATGATGCGGTTTCTTAAGTCCTCTACATCGCGAACAGGAGTACGATATACCAAATGCTGTGAATGGCCCCAAATAGAGAAATCGAGAGGATTGAGATCCGGGGATCGAGCGGGCCATTTATGTGGTCCTCCTCGACCTATCCACTGATTTGCATATGTTTCAGTTAAATGCTGACGTGCTACTTGACTAAAATGGGCGGGAGCCCCATCATGCATAAAAAACATATCCCTTCTGACGCCCAAAGGAACTTCCTCCAGCAGTACTGGATGCACTTCTCTTAAAAATTGAACGTATGCCTCACCATTTAATCAAGGAGGTAGAAAATGAGGCCCAATTAAATCATCCCCAATAACCTGAGCCACACGTTAAGAGAAAACTGTTCTTGATGGCTAGTTTCGACAATAGCGTGAGGGTTTTCATCAGCCCATATGTGGTAATTATGAAAATTAATAATCTTGTCCCGAAAAAAACTACATTCGTCTGTGAATTCTATCGTCTTCAGAAAGTCACAATTTCTTCTAATCATTTCCAGCATCCAATTGCAAAATTCAAGACGGTTCGGAAAGTCTCGCGGTAACAGTGGCTGTACTCGTTGCAGATGGTAAGGGTATAAGAGTTGTTCCTTTAAAATTCGAAATACCGTCATATGATCAACATTTAGCTGGAAAGCAATCTTTCTAGTACTGGTAGTAGGTTGTTCTTCAATCAAATTAAGTACTGCTTCCTCAAGCTGTGGTGTTCGTATTTCTCGATGGCGACCACAATCCTGCGTTCTTTGTCGAATGAACCATATTCTCGTAATCGTTGATGAAGTCGAGCAAATATTCTATGTGAAGGATGCTGCCGTTGAGGATACATTTCAGCATATCTTCTAGAAGCTTCTAACCCATTCCCTGCGACAGACCGTAAACGTAATGCATATCAGCCATTTCCTCATTTGTGTATGCCATTTTATTAACAAGTGAATTATTAAAGTAACAAATTAAGAACAGAACAACAACACACAATTAGTATTAATTCAATTTCGAAAATTCCCAAACTGACAGCGTCATACCAATTTAATTGTCACTATCGCTAATAGCGACCTACTAGATAGATTAGTTTCGTATTTTCGCATTTATGACGATGTATCTCTGTAGTTGTTCGTAAAATAATGTTTTGCTGCTTACTGGTTTATTTTGGGCAAAAACCCAAGAGACATTTTTTGTTTAGAATGAAACAGGCTATCGGAAATAAATTTTAAATGGTAAACAAATAATAAGACAAAAGTTACATTGGAAATAAATTTTAGGGGTTGCGTTTTCACCCTTACAACCATGGGGTAAACCAAATAAATTACTGGCTAAGTGTCTTTTGGTAGTACAAAACGTCAGGTTAATTTCAATATTGTAACTTTTTTCAGTGCTTGTGAAAAAAATTGTTATACAAATTTTATGTACCCCCTTTAAGGGGCTGTATCTTAACAAGGGATGCTCCAATGAAGTTTCTTTATATGAAAGATCCTATCTTTTTTTCGATGAGGAATCACCTCCTTAAATGTTTTACACTTATTCAGTTACACCCTGTATATATATAATATATATATATATATTTATATATATATATATATATTAACCAAACTTTAATATCATAATATATATATATATATATATATATATATATATATATATATATATATATGCACCAGCTGTTCGGATGTATTTTGAAACCGTGTCAACACTGTGATAAACAGTACATAGGACAAACGTCCAGACAGTTGAAGGACCGCATCACCGCACACAAAAGTGACAGTAGACTGCACCTGGAGAGATGTGCACTAAGTGAGTATGTCTATAAGGAAGGACATTGTATGGATTATAACTCAGTAAAAATTTTATCCAACGAAAGAAACACTACCAAGAGACTCTTTTTAGAGATGGTTCACATTTCACAGGCAGAAAATCCTCTAAATAAAAAAACAGATTTAAATCATTTGAGTGAGATTTACTCTTATTTAATTTTTGTAGACAATCCTAATGTGAGGGAGAATCAGCAGATTACCCCCATGAATGCTAATAACATAGTTTGATTATTTCAATGCACATCATCCTATATTCACACATCTAAATTCTCAATAGTCAATAAACTTTTATTTGGATATATATATGGAAATATTCCATGCCGTTGTAAATTTCACTTGGTAATACTAATTCCAGTGGTCTATATCTGTTGTGTCAGTCTATTTGAGAATTCATCCATTCACATGTCTAGTTGACAACCCTTTCAAAGTAAAACACGATTCATAATTCTCAACATAAGAATACATTGTTAACGTATGTAATGTGGATTGTAGTTGATTCCTGTGAGTTGTATACACAGTTTTGTTCATATAACTTTATATATGATTTTAACATCATCGCCGCATAACCTCACTCACACTGTAAGTTATGAATGTCTTGTTTTTCTCTATTATATATTCCTATGTGTCTTCCTATTTTGTAGCATCCCTGATGATGATAATAAATAGTATCGAAAGCTTGGAATCCGTGTAAAAAAGTACACTCATTGGCCTGCTGCATAACCCAAATACCAATCACTTAATTCATATATATATATATATATATATATATATATATATATATATATATATATATATATATATATATATAATATATATATATATATATATAAAAAGATGTATATAAACATATATATATATATATATATATATATATATGTATATATAAGTATATATTTTATAATAATAAATATATATATACCGGGTGTCCAAGGAAGGTGGCTCGCCCCTATAACTTTTTTGTTTTCGGAGATAATTTTTGGTGGATCTGTTTAATGCATGAAACTGCATTTTTTGACAAGTAACTCAACTTCATGCACATTCCGGATTCACCGGAAGTGACTTAAGCTTTCGATTTTTGAAATGGACACCAGACGTATTTTCAGTTTTTTTGTCTCCATATGACATTTAGAATGCAACCATGTATCATTTGTTACTGTTTGTAACCGTTTTCTTTTTTTTCGAAATAATTTTTTATTCCAGAGGGCTATGGATACGTTCAAATAACTTTTAGTCCTAAAATGTTTGTAAAAATACAACTTTACTGTTTTCGATCAAAATGTAACGTTGGATTTTAAAATTTGTATTACTATTTTAATTGGCAACATGGTGGCTCGTCGGGTTAGCAAAAAAAAGCATTTTATTACGATTAATTTGAGACCACACTCTATTAAGTTTGATACCGCACTCTATTAAGTTAAGTCTAGTAATTATACAGATTCTACCTATTTACATATCTTTAGAGTTCCAGATGTTCAAAGTGACCTCCATCTTGTTTCTGACATAGTCGAACTTTTCTTATTGTTGCTCTTACAACGTTTCTCAACTGTCTTGGTGTAATTCTATGAATAGCTGCCCTCACTTTGTCCTCTAATTCATGTCGTGTGCAGGAGGTACATCATAAACCTCGTTTTTTAATGATTGTGGGAAAATTATTTATTCACTTGTCATGCTTTGAATACTTAAACAGGTAGTACCAACTGATATGATGTTTGATTATTGGCCAAAGTATTTTAGTACTTTTTCAGTTAGTACATAAGTATTCAATTGAAGATATTTTCATTGTACGAGCTCAGATTGATCTAAGGAAATTCGTATTTTCCATTGCTAATAAGAAGTTAATTCACTTATTATATGATTGATATCGTTTTTTTCATATGATTTTTCCTGTAGTAAGTTCTTTTAGCAGTGTTTGTTCATTGTTAATATTTTACTCATCATAGTTCATATGATGGTCGAATTTATCACGGATCTGCTAGAGTACATCTTTCTGGATGGTGCCTGCCTGCCTGCAATCACTTTTATGGGATATTAACCTCTGTTTTAATTATCTTGCAGTTTGACCAATATACACTTTGTCGCAACCCTGGCAAGGTATACTATATATATAACATTCCTGCTGTCTAACAAAGTGAAAGACAAAGTTCCAATGTTAGACAGCAGGAATGTTAAATATAGTATACCTTGCCAGGGTTGCGACAAAGTGTATATTGGTCAAACTGCAAGATTATTAAAACAGAGAATAATATCCCATAAAAGTGATTGCAGGCACCATCCAGAAAGATGTGCTCTAGCAGATAACGTGAATAAATTCGACCATCATATGAACTATGATGAAGTTAAAATATTAACTAATGGACGGCACACTGCTGAGAGAACTTTTCTGGAAATGGCTTTCATATCACAGGAAAAAAATCATATGAACAAAAAAACGGATGTCAACCACCTAAGTGAAATTTATTCCTTCTTATTAGCAATGGAAAATACAGAATTTTCCTCAGATCAATCTGAGCTCATTACTAGTTATTAATATATCTTCGTTGGCCAACCTTCAGTTGACTAACAAGAGAAGTACTAAAATACTTTGGCCAATAATGGCAAACCATTTCATATCAGTTGGTACTACCTCAGTTGGTACCAGTACTGTCAAAGATATGACAAGTGAATAAATAATTTTCCCACAATTTATAACCTATTGTACTTTTTCAAAACACACATGCTTCAGACTTTATTTTTTAATATTTTATTAGTAACGTTTCAATGAATTTTAATGTGTATAACTAGTTGACCATTTAAAACATGTGTTGCCAACTTCAAATTCAGAACTTATATTTCACGTACTTACATGAAGAACATTCATAAACAACATAGAAACTAATCTCAACAAAGATGAAAGTTATTAGTATCTTAAGGTACGAATGACACACTAATTTGTTCAATTCTTCATTGTAGTATCCCTGAAGATGGAAATAAAACATTCCGAAAGCTTGGACAAACTTTAAGGGTACACTTTTCTTTGCTGCATACCCAATGATCAAAAAATAAATTTTTATATATTATATATATATATATATATTGCAGAATTGCCAAAATTGGTTTCTGATAGAAATGCCGTGCATCATTTGATTTGATTTATCCACATGCTTCACTTGGAAATTATCAAACTATTCCCCATTTAAATCAACTGAGAATGTTTGATATTTCCAGCGGAAGAAATCTGGCAGAAGTAGAAGTATCCTATCATCTTCCTCTCTACCTCTCATTAATAATTTTCCTAGCGACTCACATGCCAGTTACAAGATGAATTTAACGACAAAAAGCTGCCACTCTGACGTTATAATGAGCATTCTCATCAAGTTGAACATGAAAGAGAATTTCATTATAGAAAGTAGTATTGCATATTTGACATTATGAAATCCGCTTAATGGAAGTTATAACTCACATAGGCTTTCGAATATAAATTATATATTCAACAGTCGGAGAAAAGCCAAGGTATTAGGAAATATATGGTTTCTGGAATTCCGCAATTTTGTTGTTACCCTCAAAATTTTCAATGTCTCTACTATCATTGTGTCGTGCGATCAATAACTGAGCCGATGAAATTATGCATGAAGTCAATGATGAATTATCATGTTAGAGCAGAACACCATTCCCAATTAGTTGTGCTATGACAAGCATTTTGTCAAAGTATATTCGGCAATGTGGATTATTGCTTCTAGGTAATCGAAATTCAGAGAAAATATTGAATTGGACCATACCGAAAGAAAAAGTTATGCTCTATGTGTACACTATCTAGCATCCTTCCGGACATACTCGAAGATATTCAGCCGGAGCTGAGGAACTTCAGAGTTAGCATTGAATCTAAAATGATATTGCATCATTGCGTTTGTGATCATGACTATTTCGTACTGCAATGTCGCCCTATGCACAATATACCGTTTGCTAATGACCAACATTCAAATAGTTTTTTAGTATATATATTCAAATAGTTTTTTAGTATATAGTAAATTTAATTTTGAGACAAATAGCATCAAAACAAATGCATGCCGTTAGTGCGTGATCGAAATCGCAGAGCTCAAATAGCAGGGCCGCATTCAGGACCGTACGTATATAATTCGGAGAACACCATTCAACTAAATTACTCTCAATTTGAGTTTTGGTGTATTTAAATAGAGGCAAAATGAAACGCCGGATCCTGCAACTTAACCCATTAATGCTCAGTGGGTCGTTAATGACCCAACATAAATTTACCAATGTCAAGTGGTTACGTCATTCTTGCAGTGATTTTGTGCATTCACCATCTTAGTCGGCACATTATTTGAGTGAGTTAACGTTATTTGGGCTGTCAGTATGAATTTATTTCAATATATATTCCTGTTCATGTTGCTTGTTTTTGCTGTCGTGGAACATCATCGTCAACACGTCATGAGTGGTAAGTACCCAAATTTTTTATTTTCATGTCATACTTCTGCTAGAATATGCGACAGAATGTGTCAGCTACATGGAGACATGATAATATTCGTATTATTATTCAATCTATTCGCTAGGCATAACTCCAAATCTAGATGGCTCGTTAACTGGGACGCTTAAAACGGGTGGGGTCATCTATAGCATAATCAGTGGCTTCCCTTATGAGAGGGTTCTCATGCGACTCCGCATAATCGAATACCTTCCGGTTCCGTTCTTTAATATGCTCCTTGATGGGGAGCAGATTGAGGTCTTCGAGTATCCGAACGTTCCGCACGTACCACGGAGCGTTCGTTATCATACGCAGAACTTCCATTTGCCCCCGTTCCAGGATGCGAATGTTAGTTCTGCATAATTGGCCCCAAGCTGCTCAGGCATACGAAATGGTAGGTTTGAACACCATTTTGTAAATTATAACTTTGTTTTTGAGCGGAAGCTTGCTATTTCTATTGATTGAAGGATACAATTGGGTAATTTTCTTCTTGACTTTGGAATTGACTATTTCAATATATGGCTTCCAGGTGAGCCGACGATCTATAGTTACACCAAGATACTCGACTTGCGTCGACCATTGTATCTCCCTTCCTGAGACAATCACAGTACCCTCCGGGTCACGCTTCTTACGCCCCAAAGAAATCGCCTTCGTTTCGACTGGATTTACCTTCACTTCCCACCTCAAGTACCACTCCTGAAGGTCATTCATTGCATTCTGCAAATGAACAACCCCCATTCGATGGTCCATTGATGTGGCCAGTAAAGCTGTATCATCAGCATACAAGGAGACCTTTACATTTTCGCTCCTTGGTATGTCACTGGTGAAAAGACTGTATAGCATGAGTGACAGTATAGCCCCCTGAGGGAGACCGGCTTCAATCTCCCTCGTTTCCGAAAGAGACTGTTCCACCTTTATTTGGAATGTCCTCCCAAAGAGAAAAGACTTGATCCACTTTATTAGGCACAGAGGTAGTTGGAAATCGATCAGTTTTTGTAATAAGCCTTCGTGCCAGACTCTATCGAAAGCCTTGCTTATGTCTAATAAAAGAAGGAGAGCACATTCACTGTTATTCAAGGCGGAAATAGAATTTTCGACTAGTCTCAGGGCCTGAAGTTCCGTAGAATGCTGTTTGCGAAATCCAAACTGCTCATCTGGTAGGACATTTCTGTCTTCAACTTCTTTGTCAAGCCTCTGCAGTACAATTTTTTCAGCCAGTTTGGCTGAACTACAGAGCAGACTGATCGGTCGATGATTTTGCGGGAAAGTCGGATTCTGTCCTTTCGGAATCATCACCACAATGGCATGCCTCCACCTTTGCGGGAATCTCCTGAGACGAATTGAATTATTTATTATATTCAAAAGTGATTTCACCTGGTTGTCCGGTAATTTTCTGATGATGAAATTAGAAATTCCATCACAACCAGGCGCTTTTTTGGGATTGAATCCCTTTATATAAGCCTTGAGTTCTTCCAACAAAGCTGGACGAATAACATCGCGGTCAGGTTCTCTTAACGTTCGACGAACTCGATTTTCCAACAAAATATCATGATCGAGATCATCGTCTGGACCTTCATTCAGCCGGAATTGTCGTTCCATCGTGTCTGCAAAAGCTTGAGCTTTGGACTCAGAGTCATAGCACATTCCGCGCTCACCATGGATCGGAGGGAGGTCGGCCTTTTTAGTTTTCAAATTTTTGAATAGTTTCCAAAGCTGATTGTTATTTTCTAAATTTTCTAAAGTTTGGCTGAATCGTTCGTTCCTAAATTCAACAACAGATTCTCTAACTTTCCTGTTCAGTTGATTTGCCCGGTCTCTGTCTCCAGGAAACAGACTTCTTTGGAATGCCCTTCGGGCTCTATTTCTTTCCCTTATGAGATTTCTAATTCTCATAGGGAATTTATCATAATAATCTGGAGCCTGTTCCCTGAAGGACGAGTCCTCTAGTGCATCTCTTATGGTGAGTTCGTAACGTGCTAAGGCCTCATCCAACTCGAGAGGAGAATAAATCCACTCAGGAGCGCAATACGCCGTCTCCAGTAACGAAATAAATTTCTCCCAGTCTACTTTTTTACGTAGACGATCTGTATGGGGGGAAGGATCACCTCCCAGCGATATCATCACTGGGTTATGATCCGAGCTCAACTCGGCGAGAGCGCGAATGTCCCATTCCCAGGTGACATTCCTGATCAACGCAATATCAAGTACATCAGGCCTAAGGCCACCAAAGAACGTCGGCTCATCAGGTGCCAGCACCTGGTATTCAAACCTATCACTGTGTTGCCACAATGCTCGACCATTCGTGTTTGATACAAGACTCCATTGCACGTGCTTGGCGTTCAGATCTCCCGCAACCATAACAGGTTGATCCGTCTCCATCAAAAGCACATCAAGTGCCTCAGGCTGTATTCGATTATTTGGTGGGTTGTATACACAATCTTAGAGGACCCCGCCTCGTTTGTAATATGATACCAACAGCTTCCATACCATGACTATTATCATTGGAAATGCCAAACTGAGCGTGAGAGCGGGTGCGTTTGACCAATATGGCAACGCCACCGCCCCGACGCCCAATTCGATCATTTCCATATAGTTCATAATTTGGAATTATAACCAATCGAGAACTTTTGAGCAGTCTCAGCGAATTTTGCAAATAACTCTCTCATTTGGTCAAGAGCATTCAATATATCATGAGGGTTGGAGGGATTGATTCCAACTCATTGCGAAGTGTTACCTCCCGCAGCTGTGGCATACGAGATCCCCGCCTGTGTTTTTCCCGAATTATCCTGAAATGATCTAGAATTTTGATTTCTTGCAGTGGTGGTCACCCTCCTTGTCACTCGGGTACTCTTAGGACATCCCCGGTAATGCGCAGTGTGATCCCCACTGCAGTTAGCACATGTAGCTGTCTCTTCTCTGGGCTTAGTGCAATCTCGAGAAATATGGTTTTCTCCGTATTTAACACACGCGGGAGTCACGCAGCAATTCATTTGGCAGTGTCCGAATCGCTGACAGCGATGACACTGACCAAATGAAGCTCTTGGTCTCTGTGGCTCTGCAGAAACGAAAACATTCAAAATATTGTTGAGTTGAAATATATTTTTAGTGTTTTGTTTACCAAAACTAGAATCAATGGCAAGGGGGTTTTTTCTTTATTCATCTTGTGCATTCGAACCACAGATTCCGGAGAGGAACCCTTCGCAATCAGGTCGTCTTTAATGTCCTCACAATTTAAAAATTCAGGAACACCCCTAAAAACAACTCTTAACTTTTTATCATCTGGTAAACTATATGTATGAAATGGAATATGTCCATCCTCAAATATTCTTGAAATTCTGCGATAATCGTCAGGAGTGTCCGGAAATTTTTTCATACCATCGAAAATATTTTTTGCAGGTTTTGATAATTTGATTTGATTTGAAACCAATAGTGAATTAACCTGCACCCACTTACTCTTGTCTCGGACTGTTATTGGTGGCACTTGTTGTTTTCTTGCCTCTTGCATATGTCTCTGGTTCCCATTATTGTCCATTTGTTCATCATTATTATTGATACTTTTGGATTCTCTGGGTTTTTTATTTGGAATTTGGATTTCTCCATGACTAGGACCTGGCATGCACTGTTAACTTGGATCTGCTCCTGGACTATGATTCTCATCCATCCTCATGTCAGTGTCATCAATATTGGCGATGGATTCAAATTTATTTGACACATCAACATTATATGTTCTACAACTCTCTACATCTTGAACTCCAACTGATCTACATGGGCGTTTACGCTGAACAGTCACTGAACTTTGCAATGGATTACCTTTGGTTGGCGGGAGACTCGGAAATTGCTCCTTTTCAACTCTTTTTCCGGAAGGCTCATCAATTGTGTTTTGTTGAACTTTTTCCTCGACTTTTGCAATGACGAAATCATTTAGGGCTGGGATTCTTGCGATGTCATCTCCAAGAGATAGGAAAAGATTGTTCAGAACCTCTAGGAGATCTGCTCTCGGCAAGAACAGATTCCTACACCTCTCCCGCCGGATCCAACTTTTCCGTCGATCTCATCACAGGTGTCCGATTGGAAGAAATTTTCAATATGGGTATTCTTATAAAAATCAATTAAACGGTTTTTCAATAAGGATTCAAATAAATTGAACCAGAAAATGGTAGATCCAGTGAAAAAATATTTCCTGGAATACCAGAACATTTAATGATATACTGAAATCCATGCATACTTCCAAAATCAATGGAGTGCGTTTTCGATAAGCTCGATTATGTTTAATTTATGTCGTTACCTTCAATCCGCATACCCGGTTTCAGGCTTTGGCCCTCATCGGCGGAGAAGTCAACCAGCCAAGGGCAAAAACCTGGTGAAGTGAGACACAACGTAAACAAAACATCATCTTAACCCTATGGGCCGGAAAAGTTTTAACTGGCGGTACCAGTGACGAAAAACATCCGAAAATCTTTCCCACCTCTGGTTTAAAAAGATTCCTTCTCAGTAGGTGTCGTCTAGCATATAGAAAAAGTGCCAGTGAAGTGGTGAAATAAAAAACGAAATTTAAAAGGTTTCTTCACATAAAGGATTCAATATAAATTGAACCAGAAAATGGTGATCTCAGGTAAAACAACTACTTTCCCGGAAATACCACGCAGAATATTTACATGTATACTTATATATTATCAATGGAATTGAATGCAATGTTTTTGATAAGCTTTCGATTTATGTCGTGTTCACCCAACTCCGTACCGATGAGGCCAAGAGCGAAACCGGTATGCGGATTGTTAGGTGAACACGACATAAATTAAACATAATCGAGTTATCAGAAAAGAAACATTTGCATTCAATGTCCATTGATATTATATGGAAGTATGCATGGATTTTCAGGTGAATATCATTCAATGTCGCGTGGTATTTGCCAGGAAAAGTTGTTTTCACCGAGATCGACCATTTCTGGTTCAATTTATATTGAATCCTTTATGGAAGAAACCGTTTAATTCGATTTTATATTCATTCCACTTCACATGCACTTTCTTTCACTATATGCTAGACGTGCATCCTACTGAGAAGGAATCTTTATTTAGAAACCTATCGAGGTGGAGATTGAGTGTCTTTTTGTCACTAGGTACCCCAGTTAAAGTTTATCTTTCCGGCGTACCTATAGGTGTTACAAGATCATGATGGTTTGTTTACGTTGTCTCACTTCAGCCAGAGTTTTGCACCTTTGGCTGGTTGACTATCCGTACTGATGAGCCAAAAGCCTGAAACCGGTATGCGGATTGTTAGGTGAACACGACATAAATTAAACATAATCGAGCTTATCACCTGAGATCTACCATTTTCTGGTTCAATTTTATATTGAATCCTTTATGTGAACCGTATTATATGAAGTATGCATGGATTTTCAGGTGAATATCATTCAATGTTCTGCGTGGTATTTGCCAGGAAAGTAGTTGTTTTTCACCTGAGATCTACCATTTTCTGGTTCAATTTTATATTGAATCCTTTATGTGAACCGTTTAATTCGATTTTTTATATTCATTCCACTTCACATGGCACTTTTCTTTCATGGGTATTCTTGTTGGGGTGAAATTTCTCCTAGTACAGTGCAAGACTTTCCTAGTTGAATATTTCTTGATGAATTCGCTTATTTGAATCCGCACTTTGTGACAGTATGTGATTGACAATTCTTATCACGTCAGAAAACATTCTCTTTCATGTTCAACTTGATTAGAATGCTCATTATAACGTCAGAGTGACAGCTTTTTGTCGTTAAATTCAACTTGTAACTGGCATGTGAGTCGGTAGGAAAATTAATAATGAGAGGTGAAGAGGGAGATGATACGATACTTCTACTTCTGCCAGATTTCTTCCGCTGAAAATATCAAACATTCTTAGTCGATTTAAAAGGGGAATAGTTTGATAATTTCCAAGTGAAGCATGTGGATAAATCAAATCAAATGATGCACGCTATTTCTATCAGAAACCAATGATGCCATTTCTGCAATATATTTATATATACACAGGTCGTTTCCTAAATTCAGGTCGGATATATATATATATATATATATATATATATATATATATATATAATATATATATATATATATATATATATATATATATATATATATATATATATATATATATATATAGTTGTACTCGGTAGCTTGTGAAGCCCACCAAATGAACGGGTCGCTCTTGAACCCGCACTTTTCAGAATGAGCGAAGAGTATATTCCAGTGCAATGACATCATTCCATCATTTTCCGTCGAAGCACACTTAGAGGGGTAACAATTCTCAATATTTAAAAATTTGTATACTCCTTTGGAACGTTGTAGAGCCAATTATTCGTTCACTACGCTGTGAATCCCAAACGTATATTGCCTATATTGAAACGGCCTCTGTGTGTCCCGGCGGCGTTGCCTCTACTGCCTCGCGCGTTTTTCAGATCAAAATATTTATTGGGGATTTCAAAACAGTGAGCGCGTGCGGTGACTTGCAGAAATGTCCAGAGAGGAAAACAGATTGTGGCAATGTCCCTTCAAAATTATAACTTGAGAAAAGGCATAAAGGTGAGCACATAATTCATATTCAGTATAATGTTTATGTTCAATAATAATCGACTTGCTTCGAAGTTGATGAATATATTTATTTTTTTGTATATTCAGGTTGATTATCGTATGAGAAAACCTGATAGCTCCAAAAATGTGGATCTTTCGTCAGGTTCAGGTGACGGAGTTGCATTTTCCGACCTGAGTAGCTGCGAGACGAGTAATACCGAAAATGAAAATGATCTCCGTTATATGGAAATATCTGCAGAGAAACTATGAAATATTAAAAAGTCGATCAGTAGTCTCACACCATGGAACATCGAGTGAGATATCGACTTTTTCAGCTCCAGAAGAATATAATTCTGAATCAGGAAAACTCTCGTATCTGGAGAAACTAGATATGAAGTTTTTCATATAAATTCAGTATTCTTATTCCATCCTTAGAGGGGGGAGGGGAGAGAAGAGGTGTGAAAGTTTTGAAGTAAGAGTCAAGTAAATTGGTATTTGGGCTCATCTTTTCAAATAAAAATCACAAATTTCAGGATTTTTTAAAATTTAACACTAATATAAAGGTGAAAGTGACGGTTGAAAGTTTGTATAGGAGTACCGTTAGTTTTTTCAAGTGGAGTCCATGAAAATTGGAAATATAGGTCTTTGTTACGAATACATAAATACCTGTTTCAGTGTTTTCCGAAATTCCAACCCCTAAAGGTGATATATGGGGTTGAAATGTCTATGGGGTTTCTGTTACTTTTCAAATAGGATAAAAAAATTGGGAAATTTAGATTCTACAAAATGAGACATACATATTTCAGTGTTCAGTGTATGGGTGGATAAACACCCCAAGATGCGATAAAAGGAACGAATAGCAACGTTCTTTGAGAAAATATATTTTTATTTACGAAACTAAAATGCTGAAGGGTTCGATATTCTCAAATTAATTTTTGGAAAAAATGATTGACCAAAGAAATATGGAATGCCAATTTTAAGGGCCTTTAAAAACCAACACGATTCCTTCAATTTTGGAACAAAAAAATTTTGAATTTTCCCCTTGAAAATTCAAAGATAACTAATTTGATAATTATGCCAGTTTAAATTTTTTGGGAAATTTTATAAATATAATTCTGCTAAAGGTTTTATTGAAAAAATAAATTTTTCCCCCAACATTTTCCCAAAATTTAACTGTGCAATTTGGGAGATAAAAAACCCCCAAATCGTTTCATTTAAAAATTTCAGGAAAATTTTCCAAATTTTAAAAAAAAATTAGCGAAAAACCCTACCATATGATATTACCCTCGATAAAACTAAATTAATTGAATATTTCATCTAGGCGCAAACAGGCTTTTTTTTTTCATGTTAAAAAAAATCCTCTAAAGTTTTCCCCTTCCCTTGTTACATGAGTCTATATTGCTCAGATAATTGAAAAAATATATCATAAATCTTACTCAAAAAAAGTTGAAATGTGAAAGTTTATATTTCAGCCCAATGATTCATCTGATTTTATGAACACCCCATTTTTTTAAAAAAATCAATCTATCATACCCCATAAGGTTTTTAAAAGTGAGATTGCTTCAAAAAAAGGGCCATTTTTCCGGTTTTTTTTGATGATCGGGGGGAAAAGATTTTCGTAACAAAAAAGTATTGGCTGGTGATCCTCTTTGCATCAATCTACAAATGATTTCGGGATACCCCCTTGGAAAACATTCTTTTTCCCATTCATCTATATGGGTTTTAATTAAAAACTCGAATGAAAATCAAATAATATGAATAAAAAGCAAATTTTTTAAAATTTTTTTTTTTCTTTTGAAGTCTTTTAGAATATCTATCAGATGTAGTTCAATCCCCACATGGTTTCAGCCGGGGGTTGTTTTCGGAGTCTTCCAAAAAAACAATTTTGATCAGGGTTTTTTTCTTTTTAAAAAAAAAAATTCCTTTAAAATATTCATTGGGTTTTCCCCTTTTTAACCAGTCCCCCAAGAGGTTATCTATCTTGAACGAGGAAAAGGTTAAGTTTTCTTGTCGCAGATGATTCCACATCAATTTTTTGAAATCCTTTTCATTTTTTAAAAACAAATCAATCTATCATCCCCCATGACAGGTTTAATGTCAAAAAACACTGATTTCAAAGTGTCCCGAAATAAATTTTCCCCTAACTTCCCATCTTTGCAAAGTGAAGCTTCTAAAATTGTTTATTTCTTCCGGTCTTCCTGGATCGTGGAAGCGTAAAAAGATTTTCGCGACAAAATGTTTTAAAAGACCCAAATGCGATCCTCTCTTGTCAATGTTACAAATGATTTCTTGATAATCTTTTGGAAAACTTCTTCTTCGCCTCATTCATCTCTATATTTCCCTAATCAGACGGGAATAAAAATCAAATAATAACTCAAAAAAAAAGCAATTTTTTAATTTCAAATTTTTTTTTGTGTTGGGGTTTTTTCGAATATCTATCAGATGTGTTCAATGCACAGTTTGGGTTTTCCCCCCGGGGAAATAAATGAATTTTTTTTATCGTTTTTTTGACCAAGAAAATATTCTATTGAATTTTCAATTGGAAATTTCCTTTTTCAAAAAACCCCCGGGGTTATCTTGAACGATGGAAGATAGTGATTAAAAGTTTATTTTTTTCGTCGAAAGATTCAACATTTATTTTATAACATCCTTCCATTTTTTCAAACAAATCGATATTTTATTTCATTCTAATTTTTTTATAATGTTAAATTCAATATATGTGTTTTATAATAAATTTTTTTTCTTTTTAAAGGTGACTCCCCATTTTCGGGTTAAAAAATCATAACTATAAATAATTTTTCCACTGTGTGTACAATATTGAAACACAATATCAACACAATTTAAATTTCAAAAAAAGTGCCACCACCGAAAATTACCATTTTCATTTGTGTCAATATGCCAAACATTATTTTGAAAAAATTGATAAAAACATTTCATTCAACTCGAAAACTCTTTCATATAAGATTTTTTTCGAAAATTATCTGTGTTTGTTTTTTTCCATTCTCCCAAAATGACCCTTCAAATTCAAGTGGAAAAAAAATTTTAAAGATCTAATAATAGAGTCAAATTCTAAATGTCAATAAAGGTTCTTTGCAACAGGCAATAGAGTGATATATAATAATTTTTTAATGATTCAATGATTCAATGATTCCCAGGAAAAAAAAATTAACCAAAATTTTTTTTTGATAATTTCAATTTTTTTTCCCAAACAAAAATTTTAATCCAAAAAATTTTCAATAAAATATCAAAAGATGAAAAAAATTTCCAAAAAAATTTTGGGGAAACAAAAAACTGTACCTTCATCAAAAAAGGAATATTCAACACCTTGTGTTTTTTCCCCCACCTAGAAACATACCTAGTACTGTTCAGGCGGTTTTGGAAGTATTTTAAATGTTGAATCTATTCGGCATAATATATATCATTTTTTTTGAATAATTCATGAAATAGCACCAATAAATTTCCTTTTGAAGATAATGTTTCTTAATTCAGGGAAAAAAGGAGTAAAAAAAGATGACAACTTCCCTTCAATTGTTTGTTCGGCTTTTGTATATGATCCTTCTTTAGCGGGAAGAGAAGAAACAAAAAATTCAATATTTATATACATGAAATTGATATTTATAAAATTAATTTGGAGTAAGATAGGAAAAATGGATAATGAATTTTTTTTTATTTCATTAAATCAATCTCAAAAAAAAAAGTACTTTAGAAGAAAAAAATCACCTACAACCCGCCCTAAAACCATTATTTTTTTACGTTTTTCCTGTTAATTTTAAAAAAGATTTTTATTTTTGCAAAAATTGATGGTTTCATGGATTTGGGAAACCCCCCCAAAAAAAATTGAGTACTCATCAGCGAATAGTTCAGCTTTTTTTGGTTCTGATTCGTTCCCCATATCAAAATCTATGTCGAAAAAAAACAAAAAAAAAAAATTCCTACTTTCTGAAGCTCAATTTTATTATCTCTAGTTGTTCCTGACCTAGTTTTTCCAAAGGATATTTTTTCCATCATTATTTCTGCATATTTCAATTCAATTGGCCCAAAAAATATATATACTTGTATTTTTTTCTTTGTCTTTTTTTTCTCAATCGATCCAAAAGCACCCTCCCGATATTAATATTTTTTTTTAGCCAAAAAAAAAAGGGGATAATCATAATCAAACATTACAAAATCAGTTTTTTTTGAGAAAAAATAATTTTTTCCAAGGGTTTTCCCTATGGTGCCACTGAACTATACCAGATTTTTAAATTTAAAAAAAAAAGATTCATATTGTCGAGATTATTTTTTTTCGATTTTGCAGCTTTCTAAGTTGAAAAAATAAATTAATGAACCGGAACTTCATGTATTTTTTTTTCCCCAATTAAAAACTAATGAGGGGTATCCCCCGTGTACAATGCAAAATTTTTTTTAAAAAGACTCATGGGGGTTTAAAATTTTAAAGTGATGATTTAAATTGGTTCAACCTTTTTTTGTATAGGTGAACTGTTTTTTCCCTTTCCCCCTTTTTTTAAATTAAAGTGGTAAAAAAAAAAAATTTAAAAAATTTTTTTAAAATTTTACTTTAAAAAAATCCCCAAAATTGCATTCCAAAAAAATCAAAAAAAAATCTTTTCCTAAAAAAATTTTTGAGAATTTCGATATCAATCTTCAAATCATTATACCCTTTGGGTTGGGAAAATTTAAAAATTTTCCTAATATTCTTGGTAGACCGTCTCCCCCCCATGGTCTACATCGGGGGTAAAAAAATTTTTTTTTCGTGTTTATTTACAAAAATTTCTAAAAAAACTGAAGAATAAACTTTTTGCCACTATTGGTTATTTTTACTTTTTTTTCCAAAACCCCCCCCTTTTTGTATAGAAAAAAAAAATTTAAACGGTTTTTTTCATTTAAAAGGGTTCAAAAAAAATTTTAAACCCGAAAGGTAGATCTCAGGTGAAAAACAACTCTTTTTCCCCCCAAATACCCAAGAACGTTGAATGATATTCCCCAAAAACCCTGCATACTTCCATAAAATATCAATGGACATTGAATCAAATGTTTCTTTCTGATAAGCTCGATTTATGTTTTTAATTTTTAAATCGTGTTCACCTAACAATCCCTACCGGGGTTTTTTGGGTTCTTGGCCCCCCTCGGTGGGAAATAGTCCCAAAGCCAAAAAAAACCCAAAAAAAATCTGGCTGAAATTTGGGCCAACAAACCCAAAACCCTCATCGATCTTGTAAACCCATGGGTTTTCGCCGGAAAGATAAACTTTTTGGGGGTTTTCCCGGGGACAAAAACACTCCAAAAAATCCCCCCTCGATAGGTTTCTAAATAAAAATTTCCCTCGGGAGAATTTTGGGGGGCCCGTCTCATCAATTTGGGGGGTAAAAATGCAGGGGGGAAAGAATGAAAAAACCAATTTAAACGGTTTTTTTCACATAAAAATTTTAATAAAATTTTTCCCCCAAAAGGGTTTGGTGAAAAAAAACTCTTTTCCCTGGCCCAAACCCCGAACGGAATGATATTCACCCCGAAAATCCGCCTTCAAAAAAATAATGGACATTGAATCAAATGTTTCTTTCTGATAAATGGTTTTTTTTAATTTAAATTGTTTCACCCCCCAATCCCAAAACCGGTTTCGGCCCCTTTTGGGGCCCCCCTCAGTACGGGGAGTCAAAAACCAAAGTCAAAGAACTCTGGCTGAAATTTAGACCAACGTAAACAAACCCCCCCTCGATCTTGTAACACCTATAGGTACGCCGGAAAAGATAAACTTTTTAAATGGCGGTCCCTTGACAGAAAAAAAACACTCCCAAAAAAAACCACCTCGATGGTTTCTAAATGGATTCCTTCTCAGTAGGGTTTGGGAAGCCCCCAAGCCCAAAGAGAAAAGTGCCGTGAAATGGAAATGAATGAAAATCAATTTAAACGGTTTCTTACATAAAGGGGGCAATATAAAAAAATTTTTCCAAAAGAAAGGTAGATCTCAGGTGAAAAAAAATACTTTCCTGGCAAATTCCACGAGAAAGTTTTTAAAATATTCACCTGAAAATCCATCATCTTCCATAAAATATCAATGGACATTGAATGCAAATTTTCTTTCTGATAAGCTCGATTATGTTTAATTTTTAAAAGTGTTCACCCCTTTCCCCTACCCCGGCCCGGCCTTGGGGCCCCCCTCGGGGAAGGGGAGTCAAAAAAAAAGTCAAAAAACTCTCGAAGTGAGACACACGTAAACAAACCATCATCGATCTTGTAACACCTATGGTACGCCGGAAAAGATAAACTTTAACTGGCGGTCCTGGGGGGGAAAAAAACCCCCAAAATCTCCCCCCCTCGATAGGTTTCTAAATGAAGATTCCTTCTCGGGGGGGAATTTGAAAACCCCTCAGCAAAAGTGAAAAATTTTAAAAACCCTTTTTGTGGAATGAATAGAAAAAAAAATTTAAACGGTTTTTTTTAAAAAGGTTCAAATAAACCCTTCAGGGCTTTTCTCTTGCTGGGGGGGCTACGAAAATCTTTCATTTAAAACCCATCGATGGGGAATGTTTTTTTTCACTGGTACCGCCAGTTAAAATTTTTTTCCGGCATATGGAAAAAATCGATGATGTTTTTTCGTTTTCTTTCAACCAAATTTTTAAATTTTTTTTTTCCCGCGATGACAAACCGAAAACAGGGAGGAAAGACAAAAACTTTCGCTTATAAACTTTCATTTAAAGAATTTTTTGGGTATCATGGGTTTTCGGGAAAACTTAATTCTCGAAAAAAATTGTTTTTCCTGAATCTACCTTTTTTATATTGAAACCTTTAATGAAAACGTTTAATTTTTCCCCCGTAACTTTTCCCGACTGAAATTTCCCTATGAAGAATCTTTTTTCTTCGGGGGGAATTTTTGGGTGTTTTTTTTGTCCCAAACCCCCCGGGTTAAGTTTTTTTTCCCGGGGTACTTTGGTTTCAAAACGATGATGGTTTTTTTTTGCCCGAAGTTCTTTTAAATTTGGCTGTTCTCCGAAGGGGCCCGCAAAAGGAAAAGACTTAAATAAACATAATCGGCTTATCGAAAAAACGGCCCCGAATTTTTTGGTTAGTTTTCGGGGGTTTATTCCGTTCTGGGGGGTTTTTCCCGGGATCTACCTTTCCGAATTTTATTTAAAACCTTTATTGGAAAACCCTTTAAATTTTTTTTTTTTCCCTTCCATGGGACTTTTTCCACTTTCTGCCCCCCCGAAAAGGCTTTCTTTAAAACCCAAATAAATTTTTTTGTCTTTTAGGACCGCCGGAAGTTCTTTCCCGGGATATTTTAAATCATAGGGTTTGGGGCCCCAACGGGGTTTTTTTTTCCCGTGAAACCGAAAACCGGTTGCGATTGCCGATTTAAAAACAAAACAAAAAAACTTTCTTAATCTTTAATTTTTGGTATGGGTTTTGGGGTTTTCTTTAACCGTGGTGGTGTTTTCGGGAACCTTTTCTGGTTCAATTTATATTGAATCCCCTTTTTTGGGGAAAAGCTCGTTTTCTATTCATTCCCTTCATCATCCTCCCGTTTGGGCCCCTCCCACGAAAGGAAACCCTTTTTTAAACCTATCGGGTAATTTTGGGTGTTCTTTCTGTACTGGTCCGCCGGGTTTAAATTTTCCGGCAAAAGGGGTTAAGATGATGGGGTTTTTTTCGTTTTCTACCAGAGGGTTTTTTGGGCTTTGGCTGGTTTATACTCTACTGTGAACCAAAAACCGGTATGCGGGGTTTTAACACGACAAATAAAAATAATCCAAACAAAAAAACTTTCTTAAATTTAAAGTTTTTTATGATAAGGTAATTATTCCGTTCTGCGTGGAAGGGGAAAGGTTTTTCACCTGGTCCCCCTTGGTTCAATTTTTTATTAATCCTTTATTGAAGAAAACCGTTATTTGTTCCCAATTTTCCCTTCCTGGGTATCTCTCTCCTTTTTGGGTGGATTGATCCCAAAAATTCCCAAAAAAGAAATTTGGGGGTTTTCCCCCCAAATATTGCTTTTTTTCCTCTCAAAATTTCCAATCGAAAATGAACGATAAATTTTTTTTATTTGAATTATGAACTCTTGCGCTAGGACGATCACGGGTACAATTCATTATTTTTATGAAAGGGGGCGTTTCGATGTTTTTAATTTAGGGTGAAAAAGTTTGTGGGCTCACAAAATATTAAAATTTTGCGGTTTTATCCTATATCTAAAGCGCCCCCCCGTTCGAAAAGAAAATATGGGATGTTGGTTATGGAAATGGTTATTGTGTCCGATCAAAAAGTGGAAATGACCTGCATTCAATTCTGATCCCCTGAAGAGATCGGGTTTTTTTGGCCCT